>JAJSRV010000046.1:43720-259695 GCA_021527715.1 Neoseiulus cucumeris | reverse complement strand
GGGGGGGGGGGGGGGGGGGCTTGAAAAAACTAACGCCCGGGCGTTTATTGGAGAATTCGCGGTAAGCTCATCAATGCTTCAACCTTGTACACCTGTTGTCCAGCCCTTCCGGCTTCGAGGACACAGACCGAAGGAAGGATCAACCTTCCAGCGTCTTCTTATCGAGCTATACAGCCACACAGCTTTCGTTTAGGTAAGTATCCATCGAAATGGTACCAGGACGAGAAGTTCCATCCTCGATGGATTTTCCTCCGCGCAAGGTGGAGCAGTTTTATCCTCGTAAACCTTGTTTAGAAGTTGATATTTCCGGAATTGGAAGAAATCCGCAACAGCTTCCGACCCAATTTCCTCCTCAATCGGATACAGGTCGACGCAAGGGCTCAAACATTGTGAGTGAATAAAGCTTCAGCCAAATCGCGAAAATCTTTCCGATATGGACAGACAGACAGACAAAGCCGATCATACGAGGAACAAAAACATATTTTCCGCGTTTGGAGACGATCGGCAAATCTTCTGGGAGCTTATAGAATAAGCGGAATTGTGATCACAGTATTTCTTCTAATGTACGGCTAGTTCGACCGCTAGCGGTCATAACCTCCTTTCCTGGTCACAAAATGACTCTAGAGCGGATGCGCGACCTCACAACCAAAAGATTTTTGGAACATTTTGAGTGAGGTTCTGGTGTGAGAGAGGTCGTCAATCAGAATAAATACGGTACTCCATGCGAGTTCAAAGTAGAGGTTCTCGCAGCCCCGCGAACGTCTCACCTCAGTCTCTTGCTTGGGAAGGTGTGAAGGAAACAAGCGTCGAGGGAGAACGGTGTTTTTCGTATCCTGAAATCCCAACTTACCCGATGACGTCAGAGAGGAATTCTTCAGCAGTTAGTTCATTATTCCGAGACTAACGGTAGGAGCTCTCCGTGTCAGGTCTGGCCTTCCTGTTTGACAGAGTCCAGCTGAGACCCGGAGTCAGAGCCAACGATAGCGGAGCGTGCGTTGCAACTCTAATCACTTCTCCAGATTAGGGACACCTCCCTCATGAAATTAGAGGCCTTCTGGTTGAGAAAATGAGCTCGCCGACCAAGGGTCACGCAGACACTTGTCCTCTCCGAATTTCTTCACGACTTATTGGAGGTTCGCGCTAACTTTTGCCATCGCCGTGGTCAGAGGTCATTCGATTGAGCAGATGGTGGAGCTCATCGCATTCCTAAAAGCTTGGCTCGATCGGCTAACAAGCGGCGACAGCTCACGAAAGAGGACTTCAAACCAACACAGGAACACGCAAAACATTTCTCGTTGACCTTTTTTGACCATTTCAAGGACTCTTTGGGATCTCTGGTCTTCTTTCGAAACGATCGCAAATATTTAGTAGCGTCGCGATATCAAACGCTGTCAGCCAAGTACGTTGTTTGAGATAGTCGGCGAAACGCGTCATCGGGTGTCAATCCTTGAAATTGAACAAAGATGACAGACGAGGGAATAGACATTCGGACGGCAGACAGGGTTAGAAACAAAGAGGAATAGAGAGGGGGGTCGGGAAGAAAACTCCAAACAAATCTGACAGTTGTCTCCAAGGGCCGCGAGTCGACGGGATACAGTTCAACTCTCGTCGCGCAGGCAGCTGATGCGCCTCGGAAAGCGAGAAAGCTTTCTGAAGCTCTGAATTTATGTCCGGATGGGTTTAAGAGAGCGGAATATATTCTCACAAGTCGAACCTCTTTTTCAGGTGAATAGCGATCGTCTGTAAGAAGTTCAGCCTTGCGCAAAAAGCCAGCTGTAAGGAATCGACGCTGTTTTTGTTAAAGACACGAAAGAAACGATAGAAAGGATCCTCTGAACTTTGGAGCCGATGTCAAGGTTTTTTGAACGGAGCAGGAAGGTGGTCTCGGGATGTTCGTGCGCGAGTCAACTGAGGTAGGACGTGCGTCGAGTCCCAAAAAGAACTCGCTGGAAAACACACACAGGTGTCGACAGCCGCTTTCGTTCAGACGGACAGTCCGGGAAAACTGAGAAATGAGTTTTTCCAACAAGCGTTGACACAAGCAATCATCCACCGAATCGGTTCAGAGCACGGAACCGCCGGAAGAATCATTTTATGCAAAAAAAAAAACAAATCAGGAAAAGGCTCGTAAACCTTTATGTGCATGGGGAACTCGAAGTCAGTTCGTGCATTTCCTGGCTCTAATAAAGTGAGCAAGAGATAAAGAAGTTGGATGTTCGGTCATAAAGTGGCATAATTCACACGCCCACAGACATATTCATGATTGGGCGTATTAGGCTCTAATGACTTGAACGATGCTCCAATGGAAATAAACGATCCCCTGCGAGACGGCCTATCCGTGGTTGCTACAGCGGCACACTGAGGTCACACGAGTCCTAACTCTCAGAGAATCGTCCTGAAGACCGTTTTGGTAACCGTCCTGTCGAGTGTCGGATAGGGCGAGAAATATTCGTACGTTAAGAGGAACTACAAGAAGATTCGGTAGAAATTACGGCTCTTCGACTCTCGGTTCAGAACTCTTTCGAGCCAGGTGTCGTCATCGAGTCTTCCTCGACGAAATTTCGATGAGTCAAGCTGCTGACAGGAAACGGGCAGGTGGCCTGCAAGAAGATTGTCGGCCTGGTGAACGAGCGAGCGAGCGAGTGAACTCTGTCAAATGGTCGAGCAGGCGAGCACGATCACTGGCGGGTCGACAGATGCCGTTACGTGACAAATGACATTCCTGAGACGAGCCCAATGTCATGTGCACGGAAAAAAGCATCAACTCCTTGTCCTGCTGCTTCCGCTGCCTGTGCCGCTGTTAGTGGCGAAGCCTGAGCTCCTTTTTCCCCTATGTCCAGCGTTGTCACGTCGTGTCGTCGAGCAACCGACAAAGTGGCCCCTCTCCAGTTGCTTACAGATAGGGAAGCGAGGGAGCAAGCCGGCCGGCTGCTCGGGCGGCCGGGCAGCCAGCTAGCTAGCCAACCGAGCCGGCAGCAGCCGAAACAGCGAGCCAGGCTTTTGGATGGAGTGTAAGTGGGACCTTGGAGCCTCGAGGGGTTCCATCCAACCAGGCAGGCAGGCAGGCAGGCAGGCAGCCGCCTGCGAACTAACCCAGTCGGCACGCAGGCAAGCAGCCCCGCTGCGCGTGCGCAATGACGTCAGCAAATATTTGGAAGACGGCTTGGTAGCGGCCAGACGTAAGAGGAGAAATAGGACGGCAGCAGCGGCAACGACGACGAACATTGAAGAGAACCGAAAGAACAACGACAGCGTGCCAGCACCGGCCACAACTTTCTCCTACAGACTGCGTGACAGAGATCCTTCCTTTTCGAAGGAGAGCACTTTTCGTAGAATATCACTTCTCGCCATGATCAGCTTTTGACCGCTTTTCGTACCTGGATTCTCGCGTTGACAAAGGGTCACCCACTGTCTGCGCGGAACGATGCTCCGACACCGTTTCTCTTCGGAAACGAAGACGTTCCGAGGCGTTTTGAAGCTTAAGACCCAAAAGGACTCTCAATCGATCGAACTTGGATAAAGTAGCCGACTTAGAGACAGTTTTTCGCGATTTCCGAGGAAGGCACCAGGCGCTGATTATTATGTTTCGGTTTTTGAACTGCTCTCTTTCTCTCGAACTGTGGGATCGTTTTCGCTCGAGAGACATTAATTTCGCGAAGCTGATGATGATTGAGGGGGAGGGTAGTATGGGCTGTGGTCAATCGTGTTTCCCACACTTGAATGGCGCGAACCCGTGAACCTGCTGTTCGGATGTTCCATGTCATGAACGAGGAGATCTACTCCTCATATGGTTAACGAGCGAATCAGCGATTCGCTGCACGCTCCGACCCCGTGATATGGTGATACATTTTTTTGTAAGTCTCGGAATCCAACGTAGAGTGCCACTTCCAAGTCGGCCAACCGGGCGACCAGCCATCCACGAAGCCGAGCTACCAGCCAGCCAGCCAGCTAGCCGGTCGGTCGGTCGGTCGGTCGGTCTGGCTGGCTGAAGCAGTTGCAGCAGCTGCCTCTTCGCCTACCCTCACTCGCGCGATCTCTTTCCTCAGAGCTGAAGGCCTTTCCCTTTGCTGGATTGCTGGCTTGCTCGCTGCTGGCTGACTGGATGGCTGGCTGGCTGGCCTCACCGCTCTCTTCCCTATGAGGGCCACATCCACCTGTTTTGCTTATCGCAACCTCGGCCAAAGCTTCGGCTTTCGGTGCAGCCAGAAAACAGGCCGTGTGTTGGCCGGGTGTGTGCGGTGTCTGGAAACAACAATTTCGCCCTGAGGCTGTAGGGAGAGAAACCTCCCTCGCTGGCCCTAGTTTCATAACGACCGAATAATGTGCTAAGGCATGGACACGGCACGCAAGAGTGCACCAGCGACAAAAATCTCACCGCAAACGAAGCTCGCAGACAACTCAACTTAACGAAATCGAGGTGCACCATACCGAGAGGAGCCAACACTCGATCACTGCTGAGCTTCGTCGACGGAGAGCTCCTCAAGTGAAGTCACTGTCGACAGCTGTGCTTGGTTGTTAGTTAACGTCGAGCCGCCTGTGGATCATAAAGGTGAGTTTCCTGGATTTTGTTCTCCGAATCATTTTTCATCAACGGGAACTACTGGGTCCGGCTCGAGTTCGAGAGTTTTGTGGGCAGAAGAGGAACTTTCGAACCCGCTCATCCGACCCAGATGCCGACTTTTTCCCACCGATCCCGTCCAGTGGCAAGATCTCGAACGATACTTCCAAAGCTTTTTCTCGAAAATTCAACTCTCGGTTGCCAGGTTCATCCCTTGCGACGTCGAGAATCCAAGTGATGTCAAAACGGGATGTTGCAGAGGCCGAAGATAAATTCCGCGCGGTTTGGAGGAACAGGCGAAACTCTTCAACGCCCTAACTTGCATTTTGACGTACGATCGGAGGGAAGGAAAATCTTTACGACGACAGCCACAAACCTCGCGACTTTGAAGCCTGTCAAGGCGGGACGTGTTGCCCCGAGTACTAGCGCAAGCAGAAGCGGCGGCTGAGCGAATACAACGAGGTAGACTGCGGCCAAAGCTCCCGCTCGTCCTCCACTTCTTCCCTTGGAATCATATTTCGCATTCTTTCCTTCAGCAATTGGACGATCTTTTCCATGACGTTTGTCTCCGAGGAGTCAAAACGCGGGAGCCACCTGAGCCGGCGCGAATGCGTCGCGACGCCGACACACCTCCTTCTGTCCGGAGAAACATGACGATTGATATTGTTCTTCGGCTTGGCGTCACTCTCGATGGATCCCCACACTCATTGACTGTTGGATGTCCGAATCGTCTCTTCTGAAGTTTTCCACCACATCCTCAACCCTGTTCACTGCGTCGTTCTGAGTTCAGAGGGAGGCATCCAGTCCCAACTTCTGAAAATAACGGAATGTCCGGGAGCCGCCTCACCCAAAATGTCAGCCAACTGTTCCTGGCCTCTTCAAGGCAATCGCTGTGACGAATCGATTCAGAAGTCTCGTGACCGGAGCCTTTCCTCTGAATAGATTGCAGAAGTTTTTTCCTCTTCCCAGAAGGAGGGAACAATCCAGTGCTCTGGATCATTGACATTCCCCCTCAGCGAAAAAGAAAGCACTGAAGCTTTTTTCATGGTGCAATCGTGCGCGGAATAGCCCGCATTTCGCCATTGAACACACACACATACACAGACAGCAACGGTCTGTCTGCCTGCCTGCCTGTTGCCACGCTAAGAACGTTGCAGTGCTCGAATGAGCTTTTTGCAATTCCGTGCAAAACGTCCATGGCTGACCATGATGAATCTAGACGCCGTCCATTCCTCGCTCGCGGCGATTGTACAATCGCACTTTGATATTCTCTGGCACGCGGCGCGCTCTGGTGTTTGTGCTTCATCACGTATGAACACCGCCCGCATGTTTCCAATGAGATTCAATCGGGCTCATTTCTTGGGAGGATTGTCTTTATTGACGAGCAGCAAGTGAATCGATGCACTGAAGGAGAGGCATCGAGACGGAGAGACTTTATGTCAGAATTAGCTTTTTCCAATAAAACGACGACGCCTCGCATTGTTCACGAGAGGATACAAGCTTCAGAAACGAGCGAGCGGAATCCAACGAGGAAAAAACGTTTTCTGGCGATGCAGAAAAGGAGTTGCGATCGAAATGAGCGTTTCCAGTCAGTTGGAAATGACAAACCTCCCGGACCATGTCACCTGGCAATCGTCCTTCACTCCTGAGCGGCTCTTGGAGAATCTCAGTCCGAAAGAGAGGAAGCTCCTCTCGGACCAAGGGAGCCGCTAGGTCTGAGATGCAGTGAAGTCCATGAAGGTAACGCCAAGCACACGAGACCGCAAATGATTGAACGTGCGCAAAAAAAATGGGTAGTCAGCTGAAGAGCGCTAACGACTGAAAGCAAAAGGCTGAAAGCTGAGGTCGGTCAAAATTCAGATGAAGGTGTTCCATGGAGCTCGGTTGGGTCTTGAAATTTTTTTTCAAATAAATTCTTAAGGTAAATCCCGAAGCTGGAATGCAGACGGTCTGAATGGGGCCAGATTGAATTTGATGATTTGCGAGTGCGCGAGTATGGTGGCGAAACGGATCGTGGTTAGCGGCGCACCTTCCACTCTAAGCGATGCTTGTTCTGCGGGTATTTTACAAAATGGGATCTGCTTCACTCGTTAGTCATGTGCGTCAGAAACTCGTCAGAACGAGCGTTTCCAGGGAAGTGCTGTCTTCGAGCTCGCATGAAAGTGATTTTTCGAGACTGATCGCTCGCCATGCTCCGGCAGAGGAGAACAAGCAACAACGTGAACTTTCTCTTTGATGATGACTGATAGATGATGACTAAACTTGTACTGCCAAAATGGAGTTGAAATAAAAGATTTTCTTCTATCATGGGGTTTGCGTGGCTTGCCGCGCGTCTTGAGTAGAAAGAAATGCCTCGCGAGAACGGAAAAATATTCGAGACCCACATTAGGCAGAAAGACCCCTCTCGGACCTCCCCTCGCGTTTGACATCGACGACACCCTCGGTCCTCGTTCCTTTGACTCGGGATTCGCTTCTCGGGTGCTTCTTAAGTGTGATACGAGAATTATCGCAGATCTTCGCTGTCGTGAGACCTTTGAAGTTGCCGAATCTCGTGGGAATTCCAGAAGCACTCCAGATTCGTCCTCAAAGGTCATCCTTCCTACTCAGTTCAAGTGATGAGGAACTTTATTCGGAATTTGGAATTGAGCTTCGATGATCCACCATAGAACTGAATTGGGATGCGATTTCCACGGATTATAGTCTTCAGTCGACTCTAGAAGTGGAATTGTGTTTTAATTTCGCTGAAGTGCTCTGGGAGACGAAACATTCGCCGCCGCTGCCGAAATTCTCAATCGCCCGACCGAGTCCCTCGAGAAAGGTTTGAGGCTCTCCGTCCGAAACGCGTTGTTCGGGCTTTGCATCGAACGACTCCACGGGAGCTGAGCAAGGAAACGCTGACAACTGAATGATGCCCACTACTTCGGGCCAGCGTCGAAAATTTATCTTCTCTTTGAGGGACGATCTAGTTCGGGCTTGCTCGATTATCGATCGTTATTTTCGGAATTGTTTGTTTATGACGTCGGTGTCAGTACATAGATGTAAGCTTAGACGGGCCAAACGGCACAGCACAGCGGCGCGGCGGCTGCCACCACAAAGAACAGCTACGCTCACAGCAGCCTACGGGCTTTCAAGAATTTCACTGCTTTCCGCGTCGTCTCCCCTGCTCTAGCTCTTTTCAAACTCAACAATGAACTCGAGAATCTCGAGTCGGGGTAAATTCAACGACCGAGGCTCTTCGTGAGAAATATTTCCCCGCAACGAATGATTCGTGGAATAATAATGTTATAGAAACGAAACTTTGAAGAATGACCTGAGTCTCGCTTCCGATTGTAATCTGGAAAAATACCGCACTGAAAACGTTGTCTGCTTCTGTGCGGGCTGGATGATAACCTGTTCAATCAAGAGCTGTTGAGAAAGGTTCATGTCATTCAGAATAGGATGTATTGCATTTGATAAGATCGTTTACTTAGCGACCATCGAACACAGCCCTGTGAGCTCTGATGGAAGTTGAGCGCTTCTCACGGATTGATGGAATTTCTCGAACCTGCATGATCTCAAGAAGTAACAATGTAGATCGGAACTCGCTCCTCGAAACCAGACCTTCGCCGAAGTCAAGTGTGCTCGGTCTGAGACGATTCTCTGTCGTCAGTAGATTGAATGCTCGCAGTCTTCGAACATCATTAATGTCACACGTTCCGAAAACGGAGGTTCCTTGTAGGCGGGATTCTAGGGTAGAAGAAGCGAGGGCCACCCCCTCAAAACAAAAAGTTCTGACTGCCAGAATGAGGCAAAAGCAACCTGGCATGAGAGAACATTGGGAAGCACTGGAACAGAAAACTTGTGGGAACATTAGATTCACCGGTATGTACTTACAGCAATATTTGGCCCGACCGGTGTTTCTTCCGATGTTACGACACGTGTTTCGATGTCGTGTCCTCCAATGCTGACCTATAGGAGCTCCTCTGTCCTTCCAGACGGAATACTCACTTCGGAAGGAGGCTACTTCGCTCACACAGCCTAAATTGTGCTCACGGAAGAAGTGTGGTTGTTGAGCTTCTGTTTCTCACTGGCTCGCTTGTGATCACTCTCCCGCTAAGTCCGTGGATGGCCACCACTGAAGCTATCAGGCAAGCAGGGTCATCGCGAACAACGCGTTCCTCCGTTTTTGTAGCTTTAGAACCACATCCTCCTCCATCCTCACTACAATGTAGCCAAGAGCCGACGAGAAAATTCCATGAGGACGGTGCTTGTTCGCGGCTCGCGTTGTTAACGCCTAACCTGGTCTGCTAGGAACGGAACACCGTACTCCATATAAACTAGTCGTCGTATATGTATACACACACTGTCAACGAAGCGACCTTGACTCGTCTGTTGGCCAGCCACTGTCTACCGTGTTACTGGTGGCATCATGAATGCGGTGTGAGGTGATGTATGTCAGTGTTTGTCATCCGGCCTTGTTTCTGGGAATCACGCGGCTTGCAGCGCAACTTCCTCCAAAAGTTCCTCCCTAGTTCATCGTAGTTCGAATTCCGTTTTCTAGAACCGAAATTCGCGGAGCTTGGGTGCTCGTTGGCTCAGCTGCCGCGTGGAACTCTTTGCAAAAAGTGAAGAGAATCGGAGCCGACCGACGCCCGCTCTATCGACAGCCGGTAGAGAGCACGTAAAACTCTCGAAACTGCTCTCAACGATCGACGACGTGATTACTCCGGCTCCTGTTCCTCACCTGTATCCCATTCACGCGGGTTCTTTCGAAATTCGACTCAATGTTCTTAACGAGCCTCTTGGAGACACTCAATCACAAACGTCCCTCAAGAATAAGGGGGACAGCATTGATTTTTTCGAACGTAGGAGTCTTGTGACGCGCTCCCATCTGGGCGACTGACTCGAGCCGAAACTTCGTCCTCCGCGGGCCTTCAGCTTCTGGAAAGCTCCTGTCGCCTCTTCTCTTCCTTTCATTCTGCGTAGAGGACTAGACGCAGGAACGAGCTCCACCGAACTCGGGAGGTCGCGGGACTGATCAAGAACAGGACAGGCAAGTGGAGGGTCGGGATGGAAGCACGGAACTGGAAATCGCGGAGCTAATGGAGGCAAGGCCGCTCCTGTTCCTCGAAAAGAACGTCGCCACGAACTCAGTCGGTTCGGCTACACTGACCTTCCACCAGCACCCGATTAGGCTCGGCACAGAGGAAATAAAGCCCACCGGGAGTGAAAAAAGAAGAGAGAAACGACAAAAAACAGAACAGACTCGCTAAGCTTCGAACAGCGACAGCGGTGGCAGCGGACGGCTCACAGCGATGTCGACGTGTTCCAAACTTTTTTCTTTCTGATCTTCGATGGCGGACTGGAAACTCACACAACGTAATTTTATTACAAGTTTCCAATCGGTTCCGTTAGCTGCATTGACGACGACAGGCAATGGCCTCTCGCTTTCTCCTGAATTACCGTCTATTACTGGCGTGAATGGGTCAACATCCTTTGTTCCTTCCCCGCTTCGATTGGGAAGCTCCTCCTCAGGGACAGAATGCGGCAT
This sequence comes from Neoseiulus cucumeris, assembly GCA_021527715.1. Classification (NCBI taxonomy): domain Eukaryota; kingdom Metazoa; phylum Arthropoda; class Arachnida; order Mesostigmata; family Phytoseiidae; genus Neoseiulus; species Neoseiulus cucumeris. The sequence goes on along the minus strand of JAJSRV010000046.1, from coordinate 249,607 downwards.
TTTCTTGGACGCCAGTATCCGTCGGAAGATCGCAGAGGCTCTCTTCAAACACTTTCGAGCTCAAGAAATTATTTATCTCCAAAATGGATCTTGATGTCGTCGATGTTGTGGCCAAATTCGTCACCACCACCACGGGTTGACGCGTTTAATCCGAGACGCGAGGATGGAAGGGGAAGCCGCGGCTGACAGATTTTCTCGATTGACGGGAATTAAACTGTTACAGCACTCTCATTAAAACCCTGTTATCTTTGTATCTTCGCGCGTGCCGCGGTCGATGCCATCGGCGCCCCTGTTGCCTTCGCTGGTCTCTGCATCGGAAGTGTGGAACCGTTGAAGAAACGATAGTTGCAAGTAATGAGGGTTCGGAGTAAACTTTCAACCCGCCCTGATAGCTGATGTTGTTTCTTTGGTTTTTGTTTCGGAGTCCCGGACCAAGAGTGGCGCCTGGGGAGAACCTAGACTCGTTGGCTGGAGCTCCGCGAAAATTATTTGGGAAACACTGCCGGAGTACTCATCGATATCGGTACAGACAACATAGTCATCGTCTTGCAGCAGCAGCGAGACAAGAACTGGAAAGAAAGAAATAGATAGATAGATTTCAAGTCGTTTTTGAAAAAGGTCTCGGCGGGTGGAGGAAATGAAACTGTAGATATCAGATAACAAGGTCCGAATGAACTACTCAGATGGAACGCCCGTGGCGCCTTCACGGACGACGACGAGATCTGCAGAAGATAGCGACGGGCGCTGCCGATTCTCAAGAGAACGACGCCGAACGGGTCAAACTCTGTTGGAAGAGAACAACAATATCAAAGGAAGAGGAACCGGAGGTCGACAACAAGGTGCGAGACACAAAAAAAAAACGTCGAGAACGAGACGATAGACGCTGTGAGAGCGAACAGGCTGTCGACTGTTCTTCCAGCTGGTCTAGCGTGAATCGAGCAGCACTAAATTGAAGTCTTTCATTTGAGAGTTTGTGGTTCAGGATCGACGACGCGCTTCGACTTTGCCTTGTTTCCGAACCGAGAGGAGAACTCATCCTTCAAAGCTCATTGAGGGATTTCTGCGAAGCTGACAATCGTCCTTCCTGAAAGCAGATCAAGCAATCAGGAGACATTTTGGAACTCTCGATTTAGAATAGTTTGTTCGAGAACGAAAAGAGAAATTCAAAGAGCGGCTTACAGTTTTGATTATCTCTAGGCAACAGGAGCGGGTTCGGTGCCGTTCCGTCACTTCGTCAGCGAGTTCTGTGATTTCTGGGTTGATTGACGGAATCGTTCTGACGTCATTAAACGGTGACGTCCGTCACAGGTACCTGTGTCACCTCAGTCGCTTGAACGATCGGGCGGAGTTCACTCCCAGCAGCGGCGATGGAACTGACAACCGAGAGAGTTCGCTGTGGAGCTCCCGGAAAATCTTTGTCGTTCACCACGACAGGAGTTTGCTGTGCACTTCTTTATCAGACTAATTCACTACGAGCAGGAGGAAAATCGATTTGCCGTGAAAGCATTCGCGAAGTCGATATGATTGTGATGGAGCAGAACAGAGAAATTATTATTGTTCACAATGGTCACCGTATCGACTTCTTCTGTAGAAGGTCGAGCGCAACGGAAAAACATCGACAAGCAAGCTTCTTTCGCAAACGACTGGTCAGAGTCGTTGTATTGAGGCAAAGGAGACTGATTCTGGTGTCGTTCTGTAGGCAGAAGGAAAAGCTTCGAGATGATACCGAAATGGGCTCGCTAGCTTTCGATTTACGTTCGCCAAAAAAGAAATACGAGCCTTGAAATTCTCTTCCTCTCATTCCTCGACACATTCCGTGACAGCCATTCACGATTCCGAACCGCGCCGAGTCGAAAGTCAAACCTAACACGTCGGTAATGGTGCGCCACTTGTCTGCTGTGTACACAGTCGACTCGCGCGCCGGCCCAGCGTCGACCATCACAGAGGACCTTCAGTTCTAGGTTGGAGAATATTCACTCGGGTTTTCGTTCGATGACCTTTAGTGTTCGGGGTGACCGGGGACGAGAACTGCGGCCTCTCTTGCCGGATTCGAGCTCGGGGACGACCGCTAAACGCATTCGGCCTCTAGAGGCAACAGTGTGCTATGATAACCTGAGGTCGAGTGGCAGCTTTTGGGCGAACGATCGTGAATGGATATTAGCATATCCGTTGTGCGAAAGAGCATTTCGCTATCATATGCCGAACCGAAGAGATAGAGGTGGATTCTTCATCTCACAAGTGGGGAACGGATGCAGCAGAGAAAGGTTATCGCCGAACAGCGTGGCTGTAATCGCGAAAGCTACAACGAAACGCGTACAACCGGACGACTCCGACCTTCTGGAAAGTCAGAGGTTCGCGAGTGTCGATTTCGCTTCCAAACGAGTTTTCGAAAACACAGCTGAATTGAACTCTGATCGAATCGTAAAAGCCTTCTGTTCTGAACCGTGGAAAACAACGTTCGCCATGGCCTGCCGACAATGTTCAAAGTTGTGGCGGTGTCAGTTCCATTAGAGCAGTTCGTGGATGATAAAACGAAAACATCGAATGGGAGGTATCCTCCAACCAACGAAGAAATACGGCAAGTCTCCTCACCTTCGCCAGGAGTTCTCGGAGCGGACTCGCTCTGAATGCAAAACAGATGTGGAGTGAATACGAAGTGCGTTTCCATACGAAATTCAGTGCGTATTTCAGTGAGCGTCATCTCATTAGAGGCTCTCTCTCTCCACTGACTGAGTGAGATCGCTAAGTTCAGGTCCACATCACTTCCTCAATGGGGCCGCAACACTTGAGTATGCGGAACGAGTCTCTTACGGCTATAATGAGTATTACACATACGCTTGGAGAGCACTCGGAGTTCCAGAAACGCGATTCCACCCGCGAGAGAGCAGACCGCGGCTCGTCGACCGCAAAGCCATTCCAAAACATAGAAAACAGAAGCTGAAACATGCTGTTCACGGAGCAAGCTCCAACCGGGAGTCTGCGAGGGATTCATGTCCGCAGGCGCGGAAGTTACGCGAATTCAATATCTGCGAGACGGATCTCGATAACAAAAAAAAGTCCCGAGCTTCATAACGCTTCTCGGCAACGGATATAAGTGCAGCTAGCGTACCTCGCGCCATGCTGTAGAATACCGATCATAATAATCTGGGGGATATTTTTCCTCTCCGGCGTTTCGAGATTGCTCATAAATCTCATCTGGAGAAGCTGTTCCATCATGCGTACTTGAGGAGTACCCAAAAGTTCCGGATATAAGGAACACCGTGCATGAGGGACCTCGGGTGTCACCTCCGAATCAGAAGAGAATCGGATTCGGAGGTGGAAAATGTCGGTGATGCCGTGGTGGCAGTTTTCTCCTCTCAGTTCTGACGAGGAACTCGAGTGTAGGGTTAGGTAGTCTCCGTGGAAGACGAACTCCCTACGGCTACAACCTCGACCCTTTCCCTGAGTGTCTAACTCCGCTGTGCAGAGCGTAGATCCATGAACGCATGCCATCGTCCAAGAATGAATAGAAAGCCCAGGACATCGCCGGAATACTCGGTGAGGATTGAATCGTCGCCTTTGTTGCAACAACGTAGAAAGAGAATTGCGGCTTTCCGATATGCTGCTGCTGCTGCTTCTTTATTCTGCTCTCATCCTCGACTGCACCTCGGGTGTTCTTCGCGTGCTAATCTAGTGGAGTAGACTAGCGGCCAATAGTCGTTCGGTGCGCTGTACACCGTCGGACGGATATAAATCTGGCGCGCCCGCATCACTTCTCCCAGGCTCTATGACAAACGTTCGAGGCAACGTTCTCAGAGCAAGAGTTCCGGTGGATACTCGCAAGGAACAACAAAGCGACTAGTCGTTGTTTAGACTCACTGGGCTTCGGCGAGTGAAATATGACTTGATCAGATATATTGCCTCGCGCGTCACGTTTCTGTGGTGGCTGGGAAACCGGAACCCGGCCGTGAATCTCTGTCCATGATTCTTGCTCGCTGTTGACGCTGACGAGGCATGCAGCGAAGTTCACTCGAGAAAACCCATCGGTTGCGTGGCCTTCGGGGCATTAGCGAGGTACACACTGCAGCGCTGCAGGGAGTTTTGTGATTTGCGCAAGCGTTTTGGCGGTGAAGAGCTTGCGTGAACTCATTGTCGTGGCCGCCGTTTTCGCTCTCGAAGCTCAGCGCTCGCCTCATCACTCCGGAGGGATCGAAGGAGCGATTCATGAAAGGCGACCGAGCGGAACACCGAGTGACTCGCTTCTTGTCCAGCCGCATCGGCGGCCGTGGATCGCAAAATCGCTCCTCTATTGCAGCAGATAAAGCAAACGAGCGAGTGGAAAAGAGACCGAAAGAGGCTTTTATCAAGATCGTAATTGCCCATTGTTCGTCGCTCACGGCTTCTTCTCGCAGTGGCAAACTGTCCCACTGTCGTCCTTGTGCCTACTCATCGGCCTCAGCTTTCTTCAACCCGAGGTTCGAATCTGCTACAGGTCAAGAGGTTCTTCATTCCGAAGAATCCGCAATGGATCGGTTGGCATTTCATGAAGTGTTCACGATAGTTATGAACACATAGCCGCATTCTTGCATCGAAAAACCTCAATATGCGCGAAGAATAATCAAATTCATGTATGTACATATCAGGGAGCGTCGATCGGTCGAGCTTTCCAATCGGTCCAAGCGACCGATCGGCGGTTTCTACGGAATCTTTTTGAAACGACTTTCTGACTCCGCCAAACGCGCAATTCCTTCTTTGAGACAGCTGCGTTCGCTGATGAGGGAAAATCCACCTCAGCCTCCACCGAGGAACGTGCACTGCTGGAAGTATGAGACACTTGAGGATTATGAGTATCGACAAACTCCTTCAGGATTCTAAGTCATTACCATGACTGGGGGCTAGACAAGATTAGCGGATCGATGATACAAACTCCAAGTAACTTGGTTTAAACCCCGCGAATGGAAGAGAATTCTTTCGATCACTGAGACGAATATTCGCACAAGTTTGTTCATCCAGAGGTTGTTTGACATTTTCTGTGTTTCCATATGACCCATGCGTTGGATGAGTTGAAGATGGAGACATGAGAGTGACGAATCGAGCGAACTAACGTCGCAGTTCTATGTGAAGAGGATTTCCCTCGATTCCCAAGTCGCTGGGAATTCATTCCCTCCGACGGAGCTTGAAGAATTCTCCCTCAGAGACTCAAGATGAGAGCTTTATCTGTCAAAATTCCATCGGCCAGACTTCTCCTTTCTCTCGAGATGCATCGCAGCGAAATAATTGTTATGGGACTCACGATCGGATTTCTCGTCTCGGGACGCTTTGCAGTGAGCACTCGTAACAAGCTTAAAACTCGAGCCGGCTCTCCCAATATCTTCGTTGAAGTGTCCCCACGGCGACGATTCGCAACGACCGACGCCCTATTGTAGTTGGTTGGTTGGTTCTGGGTGAGCTTGGTCGGGAGGAGCGTATTTCCTTAGGACATCATTCTGGTCCCGTCGGAATATCGGGCCGCAGGACAAAAAAGTCGAGGTCAGAGATTCCGGCCATCTACGGACGGAAGACAAGATCTCGCACCCTTAATCGACCGAACTTCCTGAAGCTTACGAGACGGCAGCGGCTTCTTGGCGGCGATCCGTCCCGTCTGCGCGGAGTCTGTAAGAAGATTTTCGTTTCGAAGCCGTGAGTTCTGTGAGCTTCTGTCTGAAACTTGGATCGAGACCGCGAAACCCTCCCTCAGAACTGGTGGTGGAGGTGACGACCTCAGAATGCGCGACGTTCGCTCGCCCACATCTGAATGCAGGGAAAATTTCTCGCACCGTGGATCCCGCTCTTTTTGCTCACTGAACGGCTGTTCTGGGAGTTTGCTTGCTTGCTTGCTTGCGAAACTCGTCATTGTCCCTTGCCGGATGAGACCATCCTCGAGTGCGCGCGCGCGGCGGACCGCTCCGGGACGACGTCACGTTGCGAAGAATCAACCCCATGGAAAAAGCCGCGACCGCTTTCAGAAAAACTGGAAGTCGTTGCGAGGGAAAGGATTACCCAGAGAATTGAATTCTTCCGGATCGAGCGAGAGGTTGAACAGTTCGTCTCGCACCGATGAAAGGAGAGTGGGCTCCACATCGTCAGATCGTTCAATACTTGTTGCGCCAAACTATGGATCTTCGTTGAGAGGAATTCTCGTTTAAGATGTTACGTCACAGGGTGGGAAAGGGTCAGATCTGCCCAAGATGAATTCGAGGGAACGCCAAACGGAATCGCAACCGACAGCCTTTGCGATTCGCGAGAACCACCGAGCTGAAAAGAAGCGAGAGAGAAATTCCAACATTTGGAGATCCTACACGCATGCGCATATCGTGCCTAAATCTTCTTGTATCAATTATCGTAGGTCTTCAAGACCTCATGAGCAATCATCGGCTAATAGAGCTAAACTCAGTAGCGTACTTAACGAGGGAGTCCGCCAGGAAAAAACCGTGGGAAACCGTCATCAGCGCCCCTTGCTCCTCCTCCCCTTCCTCGACGTCGCTTGCCGGCAGATTCGTGGTATGGCTTCGACCGCTCGTCCGAGCTCTGGGTCGGCGAGTTGGTTCGCTCTCGAAGAGTTCGCAGCGTCTTCGTCGGCGATAATCGAGTCAGCCAAACGAACAGAAAACCGAGATCAGCCGAAAAGCGACTGCCGCAAGACGCTCGCTTCGAACCATTAACTCTATCCCTAGCTCGGTCTGTCCCGTTGTTTTCTCTCGAGCCACGAGAGTTAGGATTCCTTAGCAGCATCTGGTGGAAGAGTAGTAGCAGCACGTCCAGTGAATGACGGTGCGCTAAGGCCGCGAAGCATAAAAATGTCGTCGTTGTCCTGCTGAACAGAGTTCGAGTCATCTGAATCATCTTCGAAGTTTCTTCCTCGGGCCGATTCAGCTGTTACGCTCTATGACGCGCGAATCGATTACTCCGAGCTTGTTGAGTCGGTAACAGTAATCAGCATGCTTGTCGTTTCCCAACGATCTCGATTTTTTTTGTGTTTCGTAGCGGGCCGTCGTTTCTCTTGCGATCTGCCGCTCGAGTGGGGTGTTTGTAGCCTCGTTTGGAATGAATCAAACATACATCACACTCTCCGCGAAGGTATAATGGAGCGGAAATTTGCGGCCGGAGGAAACCGGCTCGCTTGTTGCCCCCTCGCTGCAGTGGTGTTGGCAGACTCCGTTACTCACAATCGCCTCGCTGTCACAATCATTTGATCCGAACGATTTTTCATCTTAGCCCCGAATCATCGAATTGCTCGTCTGTTGGAAATGATTCGATCCCATCGACGACGATCACAGTCGTTGTTTGCCACGTGATAAGCGATCGGAACTTTTTAATCGAGTTATTATTTTTGTTTCAATTATTTCTACGACTTGGCCGGATTTGTGTTCAGACTCGCGTTTTTGCTGCTTGAATAAATAAATGATTGCCTCCAACGCGTCTCGTCACGTCAGTCATTTATACGTGAGTCACGTACACTGCGACTGACGACGCTCCCTCCGACCGCTTCGACGTTGTGGGAGCGGCGAGGATGATGATCGTTTTCTCATTTCACGGTGGCGGAGCCGACTTTTATTGAGCCTCGTCGCTGCTGAGTTTCTGAGGTGTTTCCAACCAAGCTCGGCCGGACGACCCTTCCCTGGTCCGCCGCCGTGTTAAACATACATAGCTCGTATTTTATTGCTGTAGACATAGATGACGACATCATCGGCGTCATGGCCATACCTCATCTTCATTAGGACGAAGAAGCCTCGTAGTTGTCGTCTTGATGCTCGAATTATTCTGACGACGAAGTCGTTCGCTGCGTTGCTCGTTGTTTCACTCGCGAGAATTGTTATCTTGAAAGGTTGAAAAGAAGTCACGCAAAGCGGTTGTCGTGCGAGAATTCATTCTGCAAAATTAAGCCAATTGCCGACAGCGGCTTCCAATGCTACCGCGAACTCGGCTGGGGCCGAGGTAGCGGTGGCGAGGATGTTAACTTCGGCGGGTCTTTGTCCTTTCGTCGTGGACGAGCGAGGACGACTTTCACTTTTGCGAGGATGCTCCTGTGCGACGAGGAATCCTCTTTCGTCCAGACTCATTCCGTGTCTAAACTCGCCTCACGGGAGGGACAAGAGGTTTCTGAAATCGTGGATGGATTCGAAAATGTGTATATTTCGCTCGCACCAGAAAAACATTCACTTCCCCATCTGAAATGTGAAAGTTCGCAGCTTTTGTCGTTTGGGCTGCATGAGCAGCGGGAAGGATCCCGCAGCATCCGAGACGTCCCGATCGGATGTGTATCGGAGGTGAAGAGGATCAGTTCTTGGAGCAGAGAAGCTCTGATAAGAACTTCGTTCGATGTGTTATCCTTGCCGTCATTCGACGTCAGCTCTCCTCGACCTCCGTCCTGTTCCGCGATGCTGAGTTCTGGATGAGAGATCGCTCTGAATGGAGAAACTTGAGTAGGCGGCTTTGGAAACCAAACGAGATGAGTTCGTTAGTTGCTTGGTCGGTTGGTGGAGAGCGCCGGCGCCGCTTTCGGGCGGTTGGAGCTTGTGTGGTGGTGAACGAGTACAATAGATATGCGGGAGCGATTCAACTCATTTGGCTAACGAGGCTTGCGAAATATTCCAAGCAAACTACCACACGCCGAACCTGTGCATCCCATGCTTGCATTCTCAGAAAACATCGCCGCAATAGCCTCCGAGATCGTTCAATGTATTGTTCGTTGTCAGCTGTTTCCATAATGTTATTTCCTCATTTCAGATGTCGGACAAGATAGTGGAACTGAACGTGGGGGGCACGCCTTACACGACAAAGATGTCCACTCTCATGAAGGCCGAAAACGGTTCCAGTGTTCTTCGTCAGCTGATCGAAGAAGGTGCTAAGGACTCGCAGGTTAGTTCTTTAACTTTGCTCAGGAGCTACACACAGAGGCAAGCGTGGATCAGAAGTGTGCTGTATTCACGAAAAGTGAATGATCTTAATCATGGAAAACCCGAAACCCCATACGGGCACGGATTTTGCGTCTCGGACACAGGAATCGAATCGAAGGATCGACGTCGGATTTCAAAAGTTGATCCAGGAATGCGTTTGTCCCCCTGGAATTCGCCTTATCGAAACTCTAGGCGATGATTTGCAGGAACAAAAAGAGAGAGAGAGAGAGAGAGAGAGAGAGAGCCTATGGGCCGATCGAAAAAGCGTACACATCAAAGTATTCCCGTCCAAAGTCGCGTGAACGTTCAAAGTTCCGTTTTCGGTTTCCTTCAAGGAGTCTCTCTTTGCTTGCCGCTGGCCGGAAGCAACGTCATGGAAACCCATCTGAGAAATTGTGAAAAATGAAGCTTCCCGGCTCTTCATAACATTAGCTTCAAAGCTTCTCTCACGAGATTCGAAAATCTTGGCTCAAGGTTTTCTGAGGATTTTCTTCGCCAAAGTCTCTGTACACCTTCGGAAGGAAGAAATCACTTCTCAAGAATCGAACTGTATCGACGTGTGGTGGCTCTTGATGAGTTGTAACTGTTTGATTGTGTCGTGGATTGTCGATATTTCGAGCAAGCTGCGTCTGGTGGAACAAATCAATGAACCTCAAAATTCAGTCAGTTCCGCATCGATGCGACAACTCTTTCAACGGTGTGAGGATTTATCGAATCTATTCATAATTATGGATCACAATTCAAGAGCCAGCCTCGATCGATCGATGGAAGCGATCGTAAGTTCCTTCCAAAAAGGTTCGGTAGATCCCCGATAATTGAGCTTCCAGAGCAAATTGGGAGTGACGGATCCGGCCTATGAAGTTTGAGCTCACCAACTCCTCGGAGCGCGAAGATTCCCTGCGGCGCGACCTAACGAGGCAAAGCCGCCAACAGAAAGGCTATCGTGTAAGCCAGAGCGGATTCACGACGATCAATGTGTTCTGACATCGCCAGAGATTTTCGTCTCGCGGAGTCGTTTGAGATGAAAACTACTTCTCAAGATTCATCTCCTCCACTCTCGGGCACGGCACGAGGCTCCGATTCCTGAAGGCGCCTCGATGCAAGATCTTGAATCCGTCATATTCACTCAGAATTCCTCAACGAATTGGAGTCAAGACAATATTTTGGCACTTGACCTTTCGGCGTCCTTGTTCCATTCCCGAAACTCCACTTCATGCGTTTTCTGTCAGATCGCAGCGACTTGCCGAGTCGATCTCTCCGACGTCTTCGGTTGCGTGCGTCACACGGAGATCGAATTCCACGGATGATCGACGCCGCGCACTTCCGTTCTTAATCGCAAGCATTTATTTCGTCTCATTCAACAGGGTCGTCTGTTCGTTGACCGGGACGGAGTTCTATTCCGCTACATTCTCGACTACCTCCGGAACGGCAAAGTGACTCTGCCCGAAGGTTTCAGCGAGCGCGAAAGGCTCTGCCAAGAAGCAGACTTTTTCCAAATTGGCCAACTCTCAGCAGCCTTGAATTTCTCTGTGAACGCGACCTCTTTGGTTCCTTTCCCCGGTCAACCAGGATACGTAACCGTGAGTTACAGGTAAGGAGCAGCATTTTTTAAATTCCGCATGAACACTTCGAATGTTCCGGCTCGTTGGTCTGGAAAGGAGGCACAAAGCATTAACTCCGAGAATTTCGCGCGACACGACACGAGATTAGTTTCAATCTGTGGTAATCTCCGCCCGTCGGATGACTCCGAGTTCTCCCAACGTCCAGTTTGTTTCAAAGGCCAACAACGGAGGCGTTCGTTGCTCATGACGTCCACTGTCAGCACAACGAGTCGTCTCCGGAGGCAACAAAGTTATTTTTTGATGGCTTTATGCAGATTGACAGTCAGGACTGTAAAGCATCCGAGGACGACACAGCAGAGAGAAAAAACTGGAATGCTTCAAACCTTATTCAGGCTCGATTCGAAAAAGCTTCGCGTCCTCTTTCTCCCTCCTGATTAAGTATGCTAATGAGAAGCTCTGGATAGGACGAAACTGAGAAGCGATTGGGCAACCTGACGGAATGGAAATCAGACTTTCCTGGAATATTGGAAAGAAAAAATTAAGATTTTGCTTTGAGAGAACTAAAACTCTTTTCCTACTGATACCGATCCTCTTTTGGTTAGCAAAGATCAGCCGAGAACTTCGACGCATTGAAATCTTACTTCAGATTATCGGAAACAACAGATGTCGCAGTTCAGACGGCGAATTCTCTCAGGCTTCCATCGGACGAAAAAAATCGGCGGAAACAAATAACATTTGATTCCCAGCGGATTCAATCCATGATCGACGTCTGAAGCGAGAATCAAATCTTTCCCCTCAGCAAAGTTTGACGTCATGCGAACAGCCGCTGTCACGAGAGAGTTCGCCTGAAAGAGAGGATCCCAACTCTGACACTCTTCTGAAAACTTCGTTAATGCAGTACGTCGCGTTCTCGACGCAAATGTAATTGTCTTTCCTCTCCGCAGGGGAACCTTCGCGTTCGGTCGCGATGGGCTTGCTGACGTCAAGTTCCGCAAGCTGACTCGTATTCTCGTCTGCGGCAAGGTAAAAATCTTCTCTGGTCACTGTCGTCGTCGTCGAGGCCGAATTCATTAATCCGCGGCTCTGAATGCCCTCAGACGGAAGACGACGTTTATTAATCAACATCCCATGAATCGTAGGTCACCATCTGCCGTGAGGTGTTTGGCGACTCTCTTAATGAATCCAGAGACCCAGACAGGGGCCAGGACGACCGCTACACATCAAGATTCTTTCTAAAACACAACTCGCTCGAGCAGGCATTCGACATGCTGCAAGAGGCCAGATTCCAAGTGAGTAGCCTCAAATCCTACCTCGCCAAATTCTCGAGGGTCGTCATCACGAACTCGAATTCGAGGATCGCTCTTGTTGCAGTGCGTTTGCGCCTGTGGATCGGGAACTTCATGCGGCGGCAACGGCGCAGAGCCCATGAAGCCCGGACTGGACTCGGAGGAACAGAGATGGAATCACTACAACGAGTTCGTCTTCGTTAGAAACTGAACTGGGATCCAAGATCGATGAGCGCGACTACAACGCTGTCATCGGAGTAGAATGTCGAGAGAGAAAATAGTGATCCGAGCCTCAGAGGATCTCGGAAAGAAATATAACTAAGGATCTGTCCTTCTGAGAGTAAAATCATACGCAGTGCTGGTTTGTAGATACTTTTTACCAGCCGCCCAGAACATATCTAGAACGCCATATCTTGACCGCATTCTATTTAGGGAACTCCCGACAATTTTCTCGTGCGGCTGAACCTTCTGTGGTGCTAAGTTGAGTTTTGATTTCTTCCGCAAGTTGAGTGAAGGGAAGTTGCCACACCGTCGATAGTTATGAAATCGTTGTTCTAAACTTGAACGTTGTGTTTTGGCGAAGAGAAAGAATATGGGAAGTTGGACTAAGCTTACTTCGAATAATTTTCTCAACATGTTTAACCTATACCATATATACCTGAAAATGCATATAGGGCCGATAATTATTACAGTATTGTCGGCAGATTCCTGTCTGAAGTTGCAGCTCGTCGTCCTCAAAGGAATCGACGATTCTGGCGAGAATAATGTGAAGTGTCTACGACTGTGAGACAAGTGTAGCGAGGCGTGACGTCAGTCGCGACTCACGAGCAAATCTTCCTGCGATAGCTATCAGTGAGCAGGATGTATCCCCTTGCATTCATAATGCAGCGCAATCCGAGTGAGAAAGCGGCTTGCGGGGTGAGTTCATCCCTCAAGGAGCCGAGCTATCTATCTACTTATCAAACGAACATCTTGAAGACGTACTACACGCGTGCGTGCATACAAAAACAACAACGGAAGCAACTGAATATATGGCTATGTGGGTGAAATAAGAAAGACGAGAAGGCGACTGCCGAAAATCTTGAAAAGAAGTATACATACATTTACCATTACCGTGAGTACCTCCCCTCTTTGAACACAGGGCATCCGTGAAATCTAGAAGCTATTGGAAAGGAATGAGTTGTCATTCTTCGGCAGGAACTTATTCAGGCATCGTTTCCTTGTCCCGACTCCTTGACTATGTAGAAACCGATTTCAAATATGGAGCGAGTCATCTCCGCGTTTTTTGCTGAGCATGCATACATACATATATTAGGAGAAGAGTGACGAGAGCTCAGAGCTCTCTGCTTCAGGTGATTTTTTTTTCCCGTGCGAAAGGAGAGAAGAAATCATGAATTCCCATGTAGTTCGCGAACGCGAAATATTCTCGAGTCGGCATCCGTCACGCGTTCTGCGTACAACATTCTATCAGCATGTTTTTCTTTCGTTTGAGTTAGTCATCCATCAACCCCTTATGTCAGATTTCTGACTCCGACCATTCGGGAGATTTCTGCTGGTTCTAGGAGGAATCGATAGGGATTCCACTTTTCGGAAAAAACAGGAGAACATAGCTGCGATGGAATCTTTAGATGTGATCTCGAGCCCGCGGCAGCGGGTTCTCTGCGTATGTATTCATCAATCTAAATAGACAGGCCTAAAAGCAATTAATTCTATGTGGCTGGAGAATGTCTTACGTGGATTCCGTCGGGACTTTCGTCAGAAACATCTGAAATTTGTTGAATACTCGGCAAACGAATCAACGTTCCTCGATTCTCATTAGGCGACGTATTGGAATCCGATTCAAAGTCGGTTCACTCAGGGAAACTATCGCGTTAAAATTGCGTCCGCTTATTGGACTCGCAGTGGATTCTGCCGACTACAGAGGCGGGACTATACTACATATGACTAATACTTGGAACATTGTGTGAAACGAGCTTGTTTGAAACGGCGAGTGTGTATTCGCATGCATATGCTTACCAATTAGGTATGTTACGGTCGCTGAGGCCGTGTCATAATTACCACCATATTTGACATCGTTCTTCCGATAACTGACTCGGTCCGGCTCGATGAAGCGTGAATCGAACTGAACTTGTAGGTAATCTTGCTTCTCCCAACTATCCTTGTACGCTATTTATGCGGTAAACTACGCTCTCTAGTTATGCGGGCCTGAAGAGAGATCCGCTGTTACGGCCAAAGTGCTGTTATGTCTCGAGCAGTCGGCAGGGTAGAATCATCGTGACCAGAAATGAGCATGGTAGGGGCAGTTTCCGTGTCGACAACGACCATCTGTTGTCGTCGCGGGACATCTGTGATCATTTCTGGTCAGGGTGGCAATTGGCGATCCCGTTCGTGTATCCATCTGACCGATATCAACTGAGTGGGCAGACTTAGTTTCCATGTAACGAAAACTTGATCTATTGTGTACGTCCTAACGGAATCATTCTTGGTTTCTCCGCAATAAACGTGTAACTATACCAAGTGGAGTGTCTCTTCATTATCCATCGTTGCCGACAAGGATGAGTTCGTCCCTTCATGATAGACAGACAATATGTCCTCCTCTCTTCTTCGATCCCTTCAGTTTTAGGCGCTGCAGGAGGATTTCCGTATATTGAGGTCGACCAGCGCCTTATGAGCTCGTAATTTACTCTTGGGTTCGGAGGTTCACGAGGGCCGATGCTGCCTCACTGAAAAGACCTTGTATGACTCCGAATTTTAGTGGCTCGCTTAATCATCCCCTCAGAAACCCGTTATCAGCAGCTGAAGCGGTAGCAAACTCTTCGCTATGGAGGCTTTATTGTTTGTGGCGAGGCTTCCCTGCCGCCATCTTCCGAAAGACTCCTTTCAAGAGGACGGAACCCCCAATTTCCACGAACCTGATCAACAGCATCGAAAGTGTTTTCTCTTGATTAGGTGCATTAACAACATTCGCGAGCAAATACAATGTCGCGGGTACACTACACAGCAAACGGGGCTTTGCGGGACTGACTGCAATCGTTTTTCCGGAGACTTTGGAAGAACACAGGTTTCTTTTTTTCGAGCTTCCATTGAAAACGACCAAATCGCACCTGATAAACGGAAATTCGCAGAAAAATGTAACCGTGAACTCCATATTCCGAAGAACTTGTCACATCGGTCCTCCTGCTTATGTTACGTTCGGCTCCCGACTAAACAAACTCAATTCATCTGAGAGCATAATCGATTTCAGCTTCTCCGCTCTGAGGACCACGACGAAACGGGAGAAGTGAAAGCGGCATCGCTCTAATCAGATCGAGATCTTCTTCGTGAGAGAGAGAGAGAGAGAGAGAGAGAGAGAGAGAGAGAGAGACTGTTGTAGCGGACTTGAGTACGATGATAGAAAACTGATGTTACCAACTTCATGGTCAAGATTTCCATTCCAACTCACGCAGGCTTCGCAACTGGCCTCGAGAGAGAAAATAATTTGCATAAGTTGCAAGCAGAAAGAGAAACTTGAACTCAAGTAACTCTGGTGTGTTGGCCGGTCATCAGACCGTACATATGTATACCGTATCTATTCTAATTGTAGGGCATGCCAAGAAAATATTCAGATCGTCCTTTGACGTGAATGTCTATTTTGGAGACTCCCGAAGGACGAAGAAATTCAATTTCGGCCGCAATGAGAAGAGATAGGGTAGATTTGAGTAGGTGACTCAGGATGATTGAAACAGTTTGATTGTTTTCCGAATCCTCGTTTGTTCTGAAAAGTATTTAATCTATTTCATTCACTTGACGTCGACAGCAACGATGACGATTCGGGAGAAACAGGCACGGACGTGCTCCAAACACCGCAGCTTCGAAACTTTTACGAGGGAATCTCAAGCTTTCCATCGGCGAATGCAGTGCGTGTTACAAGGGTTTCGTAGATTCGCTTCAACGACAGTCCAGTGCAGTGCACGGAGGATGATTTGATGGATTCGAATTCCCCTGGAGCCAACCGAGGTGGAGCAGCAGCTCCACTAGTAGTAGGAATGTTTGGAACCGAGCAAGGTTTGTGCCAACGCAGACCGCAGAAACACTCTTTTTATGTGGTGGCAGTCTGATTTATATCCAGCTCCTAATCAATTCAGTGTCGATATCCAACCGGTAGCCGCAGCTACTCTATCAGAATGAATCATGTACACTCGTTGCAAGCAGTCGATTCTGTCGCGTATCGAACATCGCAGTGATCTAACGCGGAAAATTGTCCACGAGGTTTACTTTTGACCTCCTAAACAACTATATTTATATCGTGAGATATTATTCTTGGCTCATGGGTCGTATTTTGATATCCCTCGACTTTATGATCCATCTCTCGAGCTCAGGATATGATGATTGGCCTCAACGAATCTCTGGCGAAGGACTCGGTTGGCAGCGAGTGAAAATCAATCCGTAACTCATATCGGATATAACGTCCGAGAATCCAGCGGACGAAAAGCCCACTCGCTCCTGCATTCTCATTGAATGACATCAGGAAACGTCTCATCGGATTATTGTTATTTTCATCACCGCGAAATAAAGCCGCGAAACCGGTGAAGTTTAAGTTTGTCTTTGTCGTGTGTCAAGTTGTCCAACTTTTCCGATAACGAATGCGGTATGGTGAGCAACCAATGCCCCGCTTTGACACCTGGAAAACTTATACCGATGACGTGTTCGATTGAGGGCTGCAGAGGTGATAGGAATCTAGGCCCGATTCCCTCGGCAGCGTTTCAAGTTCGCGAACTCGCAGATCACCGGTCTCGGAACGAGAGCTTCAACATTCCTCTCGACGTCAATCGGTACATTCGCTTCCTTCGCACGCGCCTTCGAATATCAAACAGGGAGTACGGAGCGAGCGGGAATCACCGACTTGAATATGAAAACAGGTTCCTGAGAACGAAGCTGTCCCTCGAGGTGTGATTTTTTCTCTGTGCAGTTTGCGCAAGCTACGGCCAACTCGGCCATCTTGACGCTAGAGTCTTTTCTGCAATTAGCTCTGGTTGCGAAACAACCTCGTGCTCGTGTGGAGTCGCAATTTCAACAGCTCCCCTCGATCTGTCGCAGCTCATTGATCTCTGAGATGCACCAAAAACACTTTCGCGGAATGGAAAATGGAGTCGCTGCACGTCGCACATATTTTTCCATTCCTGGTGAGCACGCGTCCACGGACTCAAACGAAGAAAAACTCGGCTGTTTCGTTCTGAATCCCACGCGAGTTTCCCTCGTTTCGACTAGAATCTTCCTCTTGCTAATCCGAAACTTATGAAACCGACGAGAACATTCAAAAGATGCTCCGACCATCTGATCGAAGGGCTTTCCAGCTTGGGTCGATTCAAGTTCGGAGCTGCCCTTCTCTTGGATTTTCCATCCGAGTTCAGAGCCCAGAGTTCTGGAATCAATTGAACCTTCGTTGAACTCTCGCCCCCTGTCAACGATTTCAAGGCAGGGAAGAAAATTTTAAAAACACCAAACTGGTTCATCGGGAACGTTTTCTTTGGTTCTCTCGCTCTGGCATGGTTGCCGATCATCGTAACAGGCTAACTCTGGTGCCATCGCGGGGTCATAGGGCGTTATAGGAACAGAAGGACAACAGGGCGACCTCGCTGGCGCCCAGCGTCCTAAAAGTTGATTTTATCGTTCCGCACGCCTGTCTCGATGGCTTGGCTCATCACGAGCAACTCTGCCATGACACATTTCCATGCTCAGTTCGTAGTTTTCAGCCAATCGATCGATGGAAAAGCGCGAGAGTTCTCGGACTTCTCGGAACTCAAACCTTGAAATATGAGTGTGCAAAATTCGGAGGCACTTCGAGGATAAGAATTGGAGGGGATTGTTGGCCTGGTGAAGACTGATGGTGGTTTCGGCAGAAAGAGGGGGCGGCACAGCACACACCTCGGTGTATCGGTCGTCTCGGCCGGGTTTGCCAAGGCTCCGGTAAATCGGTTGGTCTCTCTGTCTGGGCAGTGGTTTGCACCGTCAGTCTCCTCGCGGAAATCGCTCGCGGCGTATCGTTCATACTGTAGCCTTCAGCAGTAAATCACATTGTGTCAACCAACGTCTCTTCGGTTACCGTTGGAGGAGGAAAGGAAGAACGAATCTTTTGTCCATGAGATTCTCTGCAGCTCCCCAAGTTGTACAGCCTCGAAGGCCTCAAAATCTCGTCTTTTTCCGTTGGAAACATGGAATAAGGGAAAATCTGACGCTCAAAGACCTTAATGTCCGTCCAGAGACAGTTCCATCACGAAGTTTGTTGCTCTGATCGGGGGGATGAATATCTCCGGCTCAAGTTTGTGATCAGTGAGTTGACACTTCGATTGGACACCGTTGTTCGATCCAAGATAAAACGAAAGCATTTTGTTCTTGCGGGGTTTCCCATGAAATCGTTCTTCGACACCTTCGTTGGATCGTATTGTAATTGCCTTCGTCATTTCTAAAAGCTTCATGCGTCCGAAGAATCCAAGAGAACTCCCGTCCGAGGTTAGAAACGTATCATCCCGCGTCAAAAACAGTTTTCCGCGTTTGGGAAAGCCAAGCGGAAGATCTTGCCACAAATGCAAATTTAGCGTTTATCTCCAGGATATGTCAGACGGTTCTCCCACTTGGCATCGCTGTTACAGAGAATCGCAGAGTAGGTTTTTCCAATGGAAAGCTTCTCTCCCTTCGGTTTGCGAGGCCGTTCAAAGTAGCTTTGTGTACCGCCAATATGGCCGAGAATATTAGAAGCGTCAATGAGCGATGCCGCTTGGTCGCTATCACGGATGATGGGGGTTTACTCGTTAATATCAGTCAGCTGGAAAGTGACAAAACAGAAGAATTATTCCCACTCGTAGCCAATGGAAACGCGCGGATGTGTATTATCAACTGTGCAAAACGAGTTCAGATTCTCCACAGAGCTGCATTTTGTCGTGTGTGTGTATGGAAGAAAACTTCGAGTTTTCTCCTGCGAGCATTGTCTCGCTTCGGTTCCGGAGGAAACTGTTCTCACAGCGAAAATGACGCTACCATAGCACAGGCTGAGTAAGCGCGAAGATACGTCGCGCGACAGCTGCGTCATCACATCACCGTCAGGAGTTTTTGAGGTGAAAACGAAACTCGAGAGAGGATTCTCAACTCCGCTAATGGCTTCGAGTCTCTGCATGGAAGAGTCGCGACCAGGCAATGTATGGATTCGATAAAGCGGTCGTATACTAAACTTCTTCTCAAAATCACACCCAAATTAGACGAGAAATCTGAAGACTTGGAACACGTGTCGTTGGAACTGAGTCTTCATTTGCGACAAACATTTCCCCGGTGCTGCTCTTCCAAGGAAGTCTGCTCAACGTCAGACAAGATTTCTCTTTAACCATCTTCGTTTCCAGACACAGAACTCGGAAGATTAGTCTGATCGTTGTTTCCCCGACTCAATGGGCCGTTTCGAAATTTCGTATCACAAAAGAACTCAAAGAAGAAGTCGGAGTTTTCGAAGCGCGTTCATTCCACGAGAGCTCATCCTGGAAATTTCGCCATTACGTCGCGACTTAGCAAACTCAGTAGTTGATCCATCAATCGTTCGGCTCCAATTTTCGTCGACAAACTTGAATCCTAAAACTATCGCATCTCGATCGAAACTTTCGCAAATAACTTGAGGAGGAAAACTCTCCAACTTCACCTACACACTGAGTCTCTTTTCCACCATACTGCTGCACGGGAATATTTTGCTGGGAACATAAACTGCTCTCTTGATGCCCAGTGAGCCTCCGCCCACGCCCTGAAACAGATGCGCAGCTGTCACAACATTTCTCTTGAACAGTTCGCCGACGCTTGTCTGAAGCGAGCGTCGAGACGTACAATTCAGTTTGAGTGAGAGCGGTATCTCCATCGTCCAGGCCGATTGCACGACTCAGACAGACGCGGAATTATTCCTTGGAGTTTTCTCATTTCGGTTTGTCGTTGCTGATCCCTCTCATTCGAGGCGTAGAAGCTGCAACAGGTCACAAATGGAAAAATCCGCTCGGAAGTCGCGATGAGTGACGATCCGAGAGAACCGATGGATTCTTCGGGGCTTCTGTACAAGCCTTTTAGATCAACGGCTAAGTTCCTAGACGAAAATGAGAAATTCCACAAACTCAATTCCGTTGCAAACATTAAATTCCTCCCGAAGGATGATAACGACTCGGAGCAAACGAAATTGAAAATGCAGCCACAGTGCGGATACGGGGAATATTCTTGACGATTCGGAAAATTGTTCGGGTGCGTATCTAATTCCACGCGCGCTCAGCGATGAGGAGTGCGAGTCTAAAAATAGCATTTTCGTTGAATAGCTCGAGTTAAATTCCTGATGTCGGACGAAGAATCCCGAACAAAAAGACAAGATAAGCTCGAGAAACTCGGGAAGCAGTTCCATGAAAATGAGGTTTCGATGCAACCTCAGGGAAACTTCAGACGCTATCGATTCTTATCAATATTTTGCTCTTTCAGAGAACAGTTTTCTCAATCGGTTTTTGTTGTTGCGAACCATGTTGCAACCTGCATGCACGAGGAGCACTCGTTCCCCAAGCTGCAGCGTTCGTTCGCATCAAGAGACACTTCGAATTTGGGCGAAGTTTTTATATTCGGGACCATCGTTATATATATAGAGCAAAGTTTATAGCAAACCTCTTAAAACCTCATACGGGATAACAGCCCATCTAGCCGTTGTATATCTGCGAGACAATATCGAAAAAAAAAATCTCGAACCATGAATTACAATAATTGTTTCGCGTCACCGCGTTTGAATGAAATGAAGAACAACCGAACTTTTGCGGGAGGATCCGATTGAATGAAGAAGGAAAACGACCTTGACTTCAAAGTAGGGTCCTCAGAAGCTCTGACCTTCCCAAGTTTCCAGTTGACAATGATTTTCTTCGTTACGGCTTTCAAGTGCGCGCTTCTTGACTCGGGTCAGGGCGTGAATGCTCTTTGGAGAGGACACGTTTTCCATCGTCCCGCTCAACTTGGCGATTTACTCTACACGTGACAACGCCCGTGAAGCTGGATCAATCCACGAACAGACCCGCGGCGCGGATTCCGAAATTATTGCTCGAGAACGCCATGCCGCAGGCTGTCATGCAAACATAACTTGCCGGGAGGGAGACTGTCATAGCAATGAATTTGGAGTATGCTCTCGAGAGACAGCAAGCATTTTTTTCTCTCGATTTTGACGACTGAATCCGTCCTTCTCTCTCCAAGTTGAAGCAGTCATGGAATCCAGTTTTCGTGACTGCGCTCAAACTTTTTCAATTTGAGTTTTTCCTGCTCGCAGAAAGCTCCAGCTGAATCTCCGCGTGCTCCTCTCAATGCCACTTAGATGGGAATGAAGCTCTGGTCGATGATTTCGAGTAGGTTCTCGGGTCTCGAATGAAAGAATCTGGATAGTTACGTGAAGCCGAGCAAAAAAACTTCGATGAAAGTCGTCAAGATGATCGAAAGCGAAGTTATGAACTCAATCATCTTCGTCGAGAACTATTTATTTTGAGGACGATTCCTGTCACCGGAATGGCTCGTTGACATTGATGTCTGTCGAGAATCGCGAATCGAATAACGAGCTTTCCGATCGGCGAACAATCTCATGGAACGATTTGAGTTCGTTAATCGAGGTATAAGTGTGGAAGATGCATCACGCGCACACGCCAAGTACGGGAAAGGAAAAGCTTGAGTCGTAGTCATGGAGAGCAAGTCAATTATATCTTGATGCGCGATCAATTGTGAAGCAGCATTCTCGACTTGTCGTAAGTTTGAGAGCATTCAAAATCTATTCTTAGTTTCGGTAAACTCATCGTCACCACGGAGAAAAAAACTCGACCGGAGTCGGCAAGTGCGCACGCCAAGCTTTTCAGCAGAAACTCGATAGTCTTGACATCCTCTCAATCAATCAAACGAGAAGTTCCTCCATTGGCAGACACGACGCGGCTCGAGGAAGAGTCTCGAAGTCCAGTCGACTCCGAGCCATTTATGAGGCAATTCTTTGCGTGTGGAACTGTGGCAGTTCGAAATCATATTTTCACAATCGAACGCATCGGTGAGCTGATGTGCAACAACGAAAACAAAAGAGAGTGGTGAAATTGAAGTAAGAGGTGAACAGAATGTAAGAGCAGATATCACTGATAACGAGAGCTGCAGTGGAAGTCGCACTGAACAAATGTGGGAAAGACTCTCTCTTCAGACAATCATTTGATATCGGATCCAGCATTGGAGGACGTGAAATTGCTGTGCTTGAAAAAAATCTTACTGCGCTAGGACTGAGGCGAAAGCGATCGGTCGCAGCTTCTCAAAAAATATTGTGTGAAATTCGCGGGTCGATCTTCATCCGCTCATTATTTCGATACTATTGAGCGCGCATGACTCCCTTTTTGTAGGGGGGACCAGAAAAATGAGGTCCCTTCGAGGCGATTCGCAGGATCCGAGAGTACCAGCTGTGCATTTTGATGACGTGAGTGAGTGAGGGCTGTTTAAATGGATGCAGGACTCGGAATGAGCTCGCGGATTTCGATCAACTCCGTTTGGCAGACCCCAGAAACACATTTTTGCAGAGAAGAACGTCACTGATCCTCGTCGGCTGAATCTCTCAGAGTTTAGCGGTGATCTGACCTTCCTGAAACAGCTGCGCTGGGAGACTTTATCGTTTTCCTCTTGGAAGTGCGATCGCGGCCTCGATCGATTTAAAAAGTATTCTTCTCGGCAGCGTGATGTCGAGCATCTTCCTCCTCCTCGAGTTGCTTTCCTTTCAAGAGGAAAAAATCGATGTCGCTGACGTTGTTTTATCGGGCATCCTCTCGGGTATACCGCTCGATGACACGTCCGTACTTGCAGCGAAAGTTTTTTGTTGCCGGCCAGAGACATTGTCAATGCTTGTAGCGGAATCCTCGCTGGAAAGCCTGACAGAATGTGTTTGGAGCAGCCGAGAACGAGCAAACAGTCTCCTCAATTATCTCAAACGAAATCGAAGAGCTCAGTCGAGTGGAAACGAGCAGAAAGTCTCCGCAGAAGACAGTGTTCGACATTCACCGGAATGCTCTCCTTCCCTCCACGAACGCCCAATTTATCTCGAGTTATTGGAATCAGAGCTGTGCGCCGTGCCGTGGATTCACCGGCGCCGGCGCGGGCGCGTCGCTGACGCTCCGAGAATTTCAGCCGGAGCTGTCAATGGACATTCGAGCGAATGCTCAACTTTCCACCGCGTAGGCGAGAGTTAACGTCGCGTTCAATGCAGAATATAGGTAGCTACGAGAGCACGAGTAACAGGACCACAGAGATCACATAGACTCATGTTCCTCCTCGAGATAGTTGTCTCCCGCCATGGCGCGCCGCTGTGCTTTTTTTCCCACCGCCGCCCCCGCCATCCGAAATCCCTGCGGCGCGGTGCACGGCTCTGATTGGAATTGATGCTTCATTGGTGGCTCTCGGGGCTCGCTCGCTGGTCGCTCCGCTGCCACCAAACTGCGAGGGAACTCGTGCTATAGCTCAAATATTCGAATTTCTGGAGACACGTCAAGATGAGGGAGTTTGATTTTAGCCGTAGAAAAAG
The DNA here is from genome assembly GCA_021527715.1 of Neoseiulus cucumeris. Taxonomy (NCBI): domain Eukaryota; kingdom Metazoa; phylum Arthropoda; class Arachnida; order Mesostigmata; family Phytoseiidae; genus Neoseiulus; species Neoseiulus cucumeris. The sequence continues at coordinate 226,290 of JAJSRV010000046.1, read as the reverse complement.
CCGGCGATTCCCGGTCAGGGGCCACAGTTGACGTCAGTGGCGGGTGCCTGATTTTTTTTCGGGGCCAAGACTACTATGTATACGAAGCTTCAGGGGATCACCAAAATGATGTTCATGGTGGTATATGGTACGAACATTCTGATTTGGGGAGCAATTAGGAACAAGAGCCGCCGGATTATGTCAGAAAGTGTAACGAGGCGCAGCATTCACTCAGAGCGCTCCTGATCCGGCGAACTTCGAGTCTGGAAACGCTCACCCAAATCGAAAGACGACCTTGTAGGGCCCTGAAACTGTAATCTTCCGGCTCGAGCAATTCATAGTGTGTGGTGCCTCCATTCGGGCATCGCGCGACGAACATCAAATCGAGTGGACAACTGCGACAAATGCTTCCCTGTGATGATCGTAAGAGGTAGGACCGCGAGAATGCGAACTTCTGCTTATTTTGAACTCGAGCTTCAAGAGCCAGCGTAGAAGACCCTTCATCTGGATATGTTCCACCCGGAGACGAATTTCGTAGAGCGATGAATCTCTCTGTAGACTGAATTACGTGGCCTAGGCCGACTGGACCGAATTCCACTCTGGGAAGTTGCAGCACCGCGATGTCGGAGGAATTGAGATAAAAAAAAAGCGCTGTGTGGCCATGAATAAGGATCCAACTACGATCATGAGGTCGGTGGCCGTGGCCTGATTAGGGGGTTCAGCTCCCGGTCTAAAAATATCCTCATGATTACCCAATCTCTCATAGAGTAGTTCCTTGGGGTCTGCCGAGGGTCAATCTCAAACAACTTGCTAGAATGCGGTTATCGTTACCATCTGTTTCATTTTTGTCGCTAGTACATATGTAGATTGTAGCTTCACGTCGACTTTTCAAATGAGAGCGGACTAGTTTCATCGAATCAGCATCGAATATTAAGCAGAGAAGTTTGATCTATAAACGCTGCATCGCATATACGAACTGAATTCTCTGGAGCGTTTCTTCTACCTTTGACATGAATCCATCCTCGACGTACTGTGAAAGTAACTCCCTCAGGAGAATGAACATCTTAGAGGACGAATCGTGCCCTTGCGGACACGCGCGGCTTCCGAAAAGGAACGAACTCGAGCTCGAAGAGGAATTTTGAAATCTCTCATCTCATTCTGACTCGGTATTCTAGTGCAGTTCGACCGCTCATCGAGCTCATATCGGAGGTTCACTCTGAAGACTCGAGTCACGCCTTTTCGCGCGGATCCTCTGAATCCATTTTCTCATCTGAATAATTATTTATTCCGCTTCAAAAGCACTAGCGTGCGTCTTGTTGACCGCTGGAACTGATCAGATGACAGGGTCGATGGAGGGTTATCTCCTTCGTCGAGTATTTTCACTTATTCCGACTTGCTTGGATCTAGGAGCGGTAACTCCGAACGACGAAACTCGCATCTCGAACTGTAGAGCGAATCCATATTAGGTTCGACCAAGAAGTCGACTGTGGGGCGTGATCTCGACAGAATGCCTCCCGGAAATGCCGGAAGCGTCTCTTGAGGTTTGTCTATGCTGGCTGATCGGATTCTGTTCCGATAAGACTGCTCGTTTCACGGAATCCTTGATGCCAAAACTACGTTGTTTATTGTAGCATCGCAACGACGGATCCTCTGAATTCTAATCTTCTCGTCGGCTTCAGGTCGGAGCTTCTGCATCTCTGAGGACAAAAAGAGCCAACTCAGGCATTTTCCAAGGTGCCAAATGCCGGAAGGAAACTCTTCTCAAAAATGTCCTCCGAGAGTGCTGACGAGGCGACCCTACGGATCCTCGACCTGATTCTCCGAGAGCAACATCAAAGCAGAGCGACCTTACATTCCTTGATGCTCATCTGAACTCTGCATACGGTATGTCGAGCCAGTGTAACGATGAGTTGGTGATGTCAAAACAAACCTCAAAGAGGCGGCTCCCTGGGACACAAGAGTCCAATCGTATCATCAGTGATTACCGAGTGGACGACCAGGAAGGCCAGAGCGGTGTGGAAAAACTGACTTTGTATCATTGGCGACCGCACATTTCATCGATCACAGGAGACGACAGGAGGGAAAACGTGAGCCGAATTTCCATCCTCCCTCCAAGCGGCTCCGATCTGTAATTGAGCTCAATTAGCTAACGCTCCCTCAGAATCAGAGCTCGTTCAACAAGCACCAGCGAAAGATGCTGAACTGTGATCTGGAAATGAATCAAGAATCCCCCGATGATGTGTCTGAAGCAATAGACCGATAAATTGTCCCTTCCATCGTCGGGGTCTTCAGCACGGCAAGAATCTTCATGATCGAGAGTGCTCCGGGCTTGCAATCACCTTCCACACTCTAGCCTCGGTCACCCTCATTCCACGAGGGAGCATTCCTTTCCTTTGAGGGAGTCTAGGGTAAGTTGGAATCGAGAGCTCGAATGATCCTGTACGGAAACGATTCCCAAACCGCGTTAGTGAGGACTAGGCACGGCAGCTGTTTTTAATCGTGGTCAGCCGCAAAATAACCACAAGAGAGGCACTTACTTGGAATTCTCAGCTAATGAATACGCCCTGACGAACCTAAATGAAGCTATTTCCCGTATCACGTGAACTCTGTCATTCCGATCGGCTCGAAAGTATTCAGCTTCTCGCGACAAAAGCTAACGCTAAACTGAGAAGTTGACGTCTCGCAGCAGGAATCTATGGAGGAAAAATTGGAGCGCCAGCTTTGATTCAGACATTTCCAGAATAACTGTTTTCAGCGACCGACGGCACTGCTGTGAAGATTTCCGAGAGCGATGTCTGATGGAGATGGTGTTTGTACATATCTCGGACTCGAGCGCTTCCTACTGTCGTCAATGGAAGCGGATGAAGAGCTTCTTGGTTTACTTTAGAAGGATTTGCCTGAGCCAGCTAACAATGAGGGGGAAGTTTCGCATGCCACCGTAGGTGTTCAAGAAGCGCAGGAAAAAAGGGGATACACCCGAAATCCCTTCCTAATGGGGACGATTGTTTTGAGACGGTCGAGATATGCGCAGCATCCTTAATATAGGATTTCGTCACTCGACATGACAGAAGAAAAGAACGACGCCAGCCATCAGAGTGTTGTATCGTATTGTATAAGTTGCCAGCATTAGTGAATCCGGTTCATTGCATTGGATGCTCAAAATGACGAAAGTCCCTTGGAAAGGACTCAATAAGACGCCGGGCAAGAGCAATCGAAATTAATGTTCGCTATACCGGGTTGTCCGTCGAAACGATATTCACAGCTATGAGCTTCGACTGTGTCAGAAATCTCGGGGTACGAAAGACGCACCTAAGCGAACCCTCAATCGTCACAATCAAGTATTTAGCTCTAGAATTACTCATCTCTCTCATCACCGAGGTTGCAAAATTCGAAATGGAGTGGAAAACAGAACGTGTAACTCATCTCAACTTGATTCCGGGCAACTCGAATTCGTAAGACGCTGACTTTTACAGTATGAGCTGGGATCTCGATCTCGCGCCCTGCAGACTCTGCGCCCGGGGCGCGAGTTACCCCTCGCCCCTACCGGTACGTCACAGGGTCTGATCCAGTCAGTTTCGAGACAGATCCGTCTCTCCCAAGTGATAGTGATTCCTGTCGATCGAATCAGTTCTGTCCATTTCATTCCAATCTGAATTGTTCGTGTGCGGGACGCATCGCTGTGAGTGAGTCTGAGTCAACGTTGTGTCTTCGAGGAGTCCATATGTCACTGAGGTTTGCCGCGGACCCTCTTCAGCATCCGCAAGGACAAGTTTCCGGTTCCTTGGAACGAAAACTGCGAAAGGGAATTAGAAAGTTTCCGTGGGACAACCTCTATCATTTGACCGAGTTCTGGGCTGTGTTATGAAGGATCTCATTGAAGACATATTTAGGCATTCCTTGAAGCAGACGACAGATCGAAAGTCAAAAGATCCTCAAGAACTTTGGAGTGTCAATCGTGGGAATTTCGGCGAAAAACCGGATTTTCGAGCAGTTTCTAGAACGTGGGAAGAACAGAACAATTACCCCACGGACGGGAAATCGTTTCGCCGGGGTCGTTTGCATGAACGCTTCTCTACTTGAATTCAGAACTGTTGCCTGGGTCCACTGTTTGGTCTCGGTAGGAACACAGCAGTTTTGCCGACCTTGTGGTTGCCGCACACTCACTCGGTTTGCCCAACTCGGAACAGCGTGGCAGCGATTACAAATCCTTCGTACGACGACAATACAATGCTCGCTCTGCAAGCGGCGAGAAAATTCTATGTCCTTGGACCTTCCGTCCCGAGGGATCACTTTGAATACCACTGGAGTCGGTCTTCTTTGTTGGTCGCTTGTCGAGTCGCTTGCCTGATTGCTCGCTCTCTTGTTGTGTGGGGTCGGCAAACAGAGCGACAGCGAATCGTCACACGTAAGCCGCGAATTGTGAGTCCTGAACTCAGAAGTCTGCAGTTGACTGATATCACGATTCATATCCCGCTGAGATTCAAGCCCGCGCCGCGATGGAACACCTGGGTGATTTCTGAGACAGGCAGTGGCTCCACAACACTTCGTTGCGTTCGTGAAGCCGAGAAGGATGGTTCTGGCACCGAAACACAAATAGGATGCGCATAATAGAATCGCGTTAGACCGGAAGAAATTTTACCGGCGTCAATAATTTTTCTTCCATAGTTTCGAGAAACGCTCGAAGTTTCTGGAGTTCCTTGAGTTTATATTTGTATCTGCGCTCTACAAGCTTCGGATGTTGGATCACGACAAATCAGACATGGAGTTCATGGAGTTTGAACTTTCCGGAAAACTGAAGATGCCCGAGATGTCAATGGACTGGTATTTCGGAACCCGGTGGAGATGTAGCGCTGAAAAATTCCAAGCAGTCACCTCTTTGCTAAAGGACAGTCGACGGGTGAATTTTGTCATTCTACGATCCGAATTTTGCAAGACAAGGGCGAACTTCGAAAAACGGAGAAATCAACGATTGCGCAACAAAAAAAATAGGGCTCCCAGAGCGATTCCCTTCCGTACGGAATTCCAAAATTCTGCCGTAGTTTCGTGAGCAATCGTCGCTTCCACATTTCTCACAGCGGTAATATTCAAGATTCCTCACACGCCAGAATACCTCATAGAGCGCCGCGTCGATGGGAAATCTTCGAATGGGGGAATCCGTTCCTCTCTTCAACTCGCGTGTACTCAAGGGCCCTCGACACATCGTTTGCGAGCGAGCTCCGAGACAGGAGTGGCGGTCCCCTCGGGCGTCGGCGGTTTCCAGTTTCGAAATTATTTTTTTCTTCTTCAAAGGAGACTTTGTTCGCAATCGCCGCTCGCACTTTGAGCATATAATTCTCGTTGCCGACGAGCGAAGCAGCTAGGAGGCGGTACCATCGCAGGTTCAACATCCGAAATCGGACGAGCGCGAAACGAAGCCACACTGAAGATCTTCTTCCAAGGAGTCATGAATCGCTTGGAGGAAACGATTGAGAAGGCGCTGCCTCCCTAACAGTTCGGCTTCAGACGCGGGCTGGGGAGGCGACGTGGTCATCTCAGAGATCAAGAGGAACTTGAGCAGTGGCGAAGGACATCTATGCGGAGCAGTGGCGTAGCCAGGGGGGGGGGGGCGATCGGGCGGTCGCCCCCCCCATAATTTTTGCTCCTCATGTTAATTCCCTATACTGCTGAGTCCCGAGTATCGAATCGCCCCCCCCATAACATAGAGCCGCCCCCCCAAAAAAATCCTGGCTACGCCCCTGATGCGGAGTACTAATCGACTGCAAAAAAACTTTCGATCAAGCACCGAGAAATCTGACGGCTCAGGCTTTCCAGGAATCAGGAATAAACGTCAGGGCAGATCCTACGAGTAATGAAATCGATCTTCGATTACGACTTCGTTTGTTTCAGGGAGAACACCTTCGTTGCCCAAAAATCCGACATCATCGAAAGCTGATTCACGGTGTTGCTCAAGAGAACGTTGAGAATTTCAAAGTCATCGAGGAATCATCAAGCGTACGTCATCGCCGTACTACCGAAACCCATAGTAGAGGTGATCCGCGAGCGACTTCACTGCATCAACACCGAATCCTTCAAGGACTTCGCACAAGAGTGGAGAACAAAGACGGAAGCTGCTGAACGAGAAGTTCGAGGCGACCCGATTCTACGGAATAGAAGCGTTGGGATGAAAAAAAAAGCTCGGATACATAATCATACTGGGTATTTAAGTCATGGATAGCACTATCCGATACGTGTTAAAATAAAATACCATGATATAAGGAACAATTGTTAAAATCCGCGATGCCGCCCACAGTAAACGATAAACTTCGTTTTGGAAAAGCATGAAAAGCAACTTCGTTGCGAAATAGATTCATTCCTTTCCCGGCTCGGGAATTTGGAAATCCTGCCTGCTGCCGCCAGCTCATTGAGAAACCTTCATAGTGGACCCAAATCTACCGGAGAATCACTAGCGGAAGCTAAAATCTCACAACGCAGACTTTTGTCCACCGCTGGACCTCGGAATCGAGTGCGGAGTTCGTCCAGAACGTTCTGTTGAACGGGCTTCCCACTTTTGCAAACTTTTCTTATCATCTTCTTTTCCACCACATTAGGCAAAACCAAATCTATCCGTTCCCAGATTATCTCCATGAAGTTTTCGATAGAGCGGCGTTCTTCCGTGTGACTTGGATCGATGGATTGGCGTGCATTTTAACCACAGTCGAAGTTCTCTCCAACGGTGATGTCCAGCCCTCTTAACTCTGCTCTTAATTCATCTCATGGTGGATGTCTCTTACCCAACGACCGACAAATCCGCTCACCTAGATGGCGTGGCGAATCTTGTCTTGTACGTCCCAACCCGAAGGCACCGACCTTTCCAACAGTCTCATTCAATTGTCTGAGCAGAATACTCTCCTGAATATCGAAGTATGCGAGTCTTCATGTTTGGAAAAGCTGCTGAGGCAATATCAGGAATAGGGTTGAGCTCAAGCATCTCGATATTTGGGAAATCTCTATGAGAGGGGTAGCGGATACGGAATGCTGCACCCATAAAAAGCAGAAAGCGTCCGGACGAGCACAAAGACGTCCCGCAAAGCGCATAAGCTTTTCTAGCGGCACTTTCAAAGGATATTGGCTATCGATGTGACGTGTTTGGTCCTGTGTACGAGATTGAGAAATCGATTCCGAATCGGTGTCCACGGTGACTAAGCGGAGAAAATTATTCATCGTCATCGAATATAAGATGGGCCAGAGTCTCCGTGCAGCGATACATCCTCAACGTCGAAATGCTCGGAAAACTTTTGGTCGGTTGGTTAGAGAGTCTTCTTTGGACGGAATACTCTACCGCCCATTGAACACGGTATGTTTTCATGCTCTGCAAGATTCTCAATTCTAAGGTTGTCAGAATGATCTGACAGTAGTGAGAATCGTAGGAATGCGTTTTGCCGCAAGATCGTGGCCTCGGGCGCGTTGTGACGCACTTGAAATATTCGTAACAGACGGCGATTTCATGGGCGCCTCCGCCATGCTCGGTCGCGGTATTGTGTTCTCGGATGGATTCGAGATCGATGAACACAACGCTGCAATCTCTCGATCATGGATTTCCGTTGTGACATTGATTGAATGTCCCATTATCCGACCCCTTTCCCACTGATCTCCTTAAAAGCGGGAAGGCCGACCTCAGGTTTAGGCTTTACTCCTGACAACATGAGAGCTTTCGTGCCCATTCTCTTCGTTCTCGGCGCTGCCACGGCCAACGATGTTCTCCACGCCAAGTGGAGTACCTTCAAGGCTGCTCACGGCAAGCAATACAGCCCCTCTGCTGAGGCCGCTCGTCTTGAAGCTTTCAACTCGAAGCTTCAGCACATCGAGTCTCACAACGCCAAGTTCGAGAAAGGAGAGGTGTCTTATTTCCTCGGATTGAACTCCCTCTCTGATTTGACCGACGCGGAAATCCGTGCCACCAAGCTCGGTGCCATCGTGAACGAAGAGGTCAGAGCTGGCCTCAACGCTACCGTCTCGGAGATCACCATGCCCAATGCCCCCTCGTCCGTCGATTGGAGAGGACAGGCCGTCACCTCGGTCAAGAATCAGGCGAGCTGCGGATCCTGCTACACCTTCTCCGCCGCGGCGGCCATCGAGTCGACCCTTCTGAAGAACAGCCGGAAGAATCTCGATCTTTCTGAGCAGCAGCTCGTTGACTGCACTCTCAACCGTTACACACAGAACCTGAACTTCGGTTGCGGAGGAGGCGATCCCGCGACCACCATTAGCCACGCTCTCAACCACGGACTCTCCCAAGAGCACGAGTACCCCTACAAATCTGGAAGAACTGAGACACACGGCAAATGCTCCACCATGAGTGGTAGCGTCAGTCTCAAGAATCTCCGTCTCAAGCAGGTCCCCGCCCGCGATGAAAACGCTTTGGCAAACGCTCTCGCCGCCAATGGCCCCATCGCCGTCACTCTGAACGGAGAGAACTCCGACTTCTACAGCTACGCCGGAGGTATCTACAATAACCCTACCTGTCCCACTCAGATCAACCACGCTGTCTTGCTCGTCGGTTACGGCTCTCAGAACGGCCAAGGATACTGGATCATCAAGAACTCTTGGGGACCCACTTGGGGTGAGAACGGTTTCATGAAGCTCGCCAGAGGATCCAATCGTTGTGGAATCGTTTCCGCGGCTTCCTATTATGTCGTTTGAGAATAAAATTAATCATTCGTTCTCACTTTCGCAACCATTTGATGACTTTTCTTATTCTGGCGTCGAGAGCGGATCGGCATGCTGAATACTTGTTGAGATTGATGCAAAAAGAACATGTGAGAATCCGAACCGGCAGCATGGTTGAAGACGGCATCCTTTGCACTCCATTCGCAACACCCGGATCTCTTAATGCCAAATGGGGAGCATCACGTTGATCGATTGTTTCATACGTCAAGTTCTATGCAGTCCTGATCTCTAAAAATGACTTCATCCATAGTCAGAATAGCCATCGAAATCACGCTACAGGAGAGCACTCACACTCCTTCTCATATCTTAGACATACCACAGTCAGGAGTCCGATCAGATTGACACTAGGACAGTGCACCGCAACCTGGGGGTCGCGACTCCAAGGGGGGTCACGAAGCTGGAGTTGGGGGGTCGCGAGGTTTTCTCAGGTTTCCCTATGTGTGTAGTGAGAATCCCTGCCGTCGCGCCGATCATTCAAACGTATTTGTGATCCATTCACCGAGGACCTCGAATCATGCTCTTCGAATGCGGAGGAAAAATTATGGAGCTGCGATGTGATACCGTTCTAGTCTCCTTCCACCAGCGCCAAGGATTGCCACAGTTTTGGTTATCGTTGCGACAGGAGTATCCGAATCTCAGTTCTCGCGCAATACATCTCTTGGTACTCTCTCCGACGACATACCCCTGTGAGCAGACTTTCTCTTTCTTGTCTATAATTAGAACGAAACAACACAACAGGCTTCAAGTCCACGCAGCTTCACGCCTTGCGATGGTTTTCCATGTGAGGGGTCGCGGAATTATTTCGAGTCGCTCAGGGGGTCGCGACTTGAAAAAGGTTGCGGACCACTGCACTAGAACCATGCTCCGTCGACTGGTGTCAACGATTCCAGAGCACTTTCTGCAAGTTCTAAAATCCTAGGAGAGTGATTCTGGTGTCCATTCGGAGATCGCTCCCGTTGCCACTGCACGAGAGCAAAGCTCCTGCGTCCAAACTACCGTGAGCTGGAAAGCTGGTTCCAAAAAATTCCCGGCTGCGACCTCTGGTCAACACTAGGCTTTCCAGCGGTTTTTTAACCGAGGTTATTAACCGCGGATAACCACAAGAAGCAATGCGTTTTTCGGAATAATAACCGCAATGTTGATAGTCACATCTATTCGCAGAAATTGCAAACGAAATGAAGAGGGGCTCATAGACAGAGCACACACGGCCGCGGCGCAGTCCTTTGATGCGCCTGCAATATTTACGTATTCCAGTTGGCAGTTCCGATGTTCGAGAGCGTCGGCTGTGCATGTTTTCGATCGATGCTTCTGGACGATTCTCGTAAGTGGAAGAGCTCCCCTCGACTTCTCCGAAATCTTCCGGATTAGTGAATTCAAAACAACGTAATCTGAATAAATCTCTCTCATCTTCCTCTATGGAAGATCGATACGAAGTTTAGCTCTGGCGAAAGTCATAGTAAACTATCGCAAAGCATGCGGTTATCGGCGGTTAATAACCGCGGTTTCGCTCTCGCGGTTTTCAGCGAACCGCAAACCGGTTTTCAGAAATGCGGTTATTTGGAAAGCCTAGTCAACACCGGTGCGTCCGGGAGAGCGGATTCAAAAATTCGTTCTGTAGAAGAAATTCCGCCGAGAATCTACAGCCAGCGCCGCGGCGCACTCGGATCGGGGGCACCCGGGCCAAGCTGTCCGCGCAGCGCTCTAGTCCGGTCCCGAAAGCGACTGAAGTAATCGTCTGGCCTTTTGGAGATCAAAGAAGGTTTGGTCCCTGATGCGAGGCATTTTAGAATGTTCCAGACGCCGTGTAATCCTGTAGCGCTTGGTCACAACTGTAGCGCTTGGTCTGTGTTTTGGATGAGTGAGCCTGATCGGGCTTTTCCCATATTTCTCAAAAATGTCATGGTCGCGTCGTCCGGAGTGAGAATGATTCGAATCACCTTTGGTTTTCACTCAACTAGAGAGTCAGAACCGTTCTCGGCGATACTGATATCGACCTTTCATAACCGATTCCGTCAACAGAGAATACGGTCACTTTCCACGATCTTATCGTACTCAGGGGCTGCGACAACTGAGTTCAAATCTCGGATTCCAATCCTCGAGGGGTCGCACACGTCTCAGTGCTACAGTTGATAATAAGCCGAACAGGGTTCGGAGAATCCAACACATCGGAGCCAAGTCCAAGTACCATTAAAGCCTCAAACGATTCCACACTGCGCAATAAATTGAAGGACTTTTTCAAGTAAACTCCACTACTTCGTACTTCAACTGATCGATGCCTTCCCGAATTATTGCCGTTATCGACAAGTAGAATATTCTTCTGAGAAAACTAGGCATCGTCTTGACGCTGAATGTTTGAATCTAATTCCAGTATTAAAACGAACGTTCTAGTCTCGTTGCTCTCCAAGCTGTCGAAGCTTTTGTGAAGAGTTTTCCTGAAATATTTCATAACTCGTACTTCTACCCTATTTCTCGTTATCGACAGCGGACTCGATTAAAAAGTGATCGATGCTGTCGGAGGAACATTCTTCTACGGAGGGATTTCGTCATCGCCTCCGCCTTCTCTCTGTGATCCACGCAGAGACCGCCGCACCGCCTTGGTGTGCACTCATTAGCCTGAAAACCACAAGCTCGAAAACCCATTAGCTTTTATTGGATCAGGAGTTCCGCTTTTGATTGCTCTATAGCGCGGGCTCATAGCGAGAAGAGTGGGGGTTTTCAAGAGTTTCTGAAAGAGAGGGACTTACTCACTTGCTAGTTCTAGGGAGCAACCCCTTCAGGCATGTGTTGACTGCACTGTGGAGGGGTTCGCATTTTAAACCCTGTTTGTTCACCTTGATCAAGTTGATGATCTTCAATCCTGCTTGTATCGCTGGCAGGGGATTTTTTTCAATAGATGCACAGTCATTAGATGTCAAATGATGCGCATCTGTCTGAGACGCTGCATTTCTACAACCTGATAACCTATTGGCCTGGATTTTTTGGGGTTCTGTGGGAGCGAACGAAGCTTCTATAGGTTGAGCCGAATAAGCTCGAACATGCGGGGTCTTCTCTAGTACTGCCCCTCGCGGAAAATCTGGATTAGTTTCGTTGATTGCGTGCCCCAATCAGTGAATCCCAACCAGCTTGATGCAATCAGTGACGGAAATGAGTGCAAGCATTATTTGTTCGAGATGCTGCCGATAAAACATGCGAAGAATCGGGCCAATGCAGGATAACGGAGCTTCGAAACGGCGAATTCCGACGAGTTCCTTAATGAAAACCTGATAAATTGCCAAGAAAGAGAGTTTTCCGATAGCTTGTGATGCCCCTCAGAAGTGACAAACCGCTTTGTTCGCGGCCGGCGTGCAAATTTTCGAAACTCTGACAAGCACACGATTGAACAGAAAGACTTTATTCTCCATTCTTACCTTAGTATAACAGAGATCCCCGAATTCTTTGGGAAGTGGAAATCAGATTGTGGATTCTTCGAGTATTTCTCTCGTAGAGCTATTTTCGCCGAAGGTCCAGCACATGAGGCAAACTGAATCTGCTTCTAGCATGGAAGCTCCGCTAATTCTTACCGAGCTCCGAAAATCTTCAGGCTGATGCATTCTCATGCATTGGGATTCTAGACTTGTAGCTATCGATCTCAAGAGCGGCATTTGACGTCTTCTGCCGTTGGTGACAGAGTTCTCGTCTAGAAAGCGCTCTTGAATCCGCACTCCTCGTACATCTGCCGTCCACCTTCGCTGTTCGGTTAACAAATACTCAAGAATCCGGACTACGGACCAGTACAGGTCTTTCAACGTTTGCCTGATGTCCATTGAGCACAGACGAGGGCCACAGTCGGGGACCTGTTTTCCGCGGCAGCCTCTCGCTGATCATAAATCAACAAAATCAGCACGTGGATATGAGACAAGCCTCGTTGCTGGAAGTCTGTCGCTTTGAAGTAGTCAGCAATTCGATAGGATGCGAAAGGACTTCTCTGCTCGACATGTGATGTTCATGAGATCCCAGACAGTCTGTTGAAAGCGGTTGTCTCTCATAAGCGAAGTCTCAACGAAGGGGCTCTATGGAGACGGGTAACCCAAAACGCTCTTCTGTGTCCGGTTGTCCTTTTTCTCACTTTCAACAAGAAGCGCGACTTTGGACAGATCGGATGTGGACTTCAGCGTCGTCAGTCGAAAAACGAGATTGCTCTGCTTCCGTTGAGCACCAATAACCCGATCATGGTACAAGACCGAGCGGCTGCGGCATCGTTTGCGACTTGTGGCCAGCACTTGCAATCAAGTCAGCTGGGAGCAACTTGTTCTGACGTAGTCCCACGTAAATCTGAGCTCGATCGATTATTATTGGAGTGGCACCTGTTCTCCTCCAAATATCTAGAGGTCCGTGACTTCTGGGCGCTGATATCAGATGGAAGGACGGGCGATCGAGCAACGAGTTTGAATTTCTATCAGCAAATTATGTGACACCGAACTTTGTTCGAGCGTCATAAGGTGTTGACTATCGGAGTTCCACAGGAGTCCACAGAAAAAAACACGAGTTCATGAACAATGGCTGTCATTCATCCAAGTCTTTGAGAGTTGCTTCAGGACGAAGTCATGGTCTCGGTGAACACTTGAAAAACATCTTCAGAACACAAGATATTTCACAAGTGACGACCTAGGTGGTTCAGAATCTCAATCGGAGGATTCTCACACAGTCGATTGAAAATGTTTACGGGGAGTTTCAGTAGAATTTCGAAATGGCTTCTGCAGATAGAGTCTTCTTCAAGATTCTTTTCGGCAAACGTCGTAACGAGAACTTCATGACGTCACGCAACTTTCCCGATAGACGCTCAGATTGTTCTTAAATTTACTTTCAGCACCAGTTGTTCCGGTTCAGCGAAATCATATGTAAATGTCTGAGCGTCCTCCCAAGCGAGAGTTTCGGAACTCGTTTCCACACAGACGTAAATAGAGCATTATCAGCATTCGCGTTCGGAGCTGAATCGAATAAGAACTACAATTCCTGCCTTCGATTGCGGTCGACGAACAGGAAGTCGCCCTAATTCTAATTTTAGCTCAGCGCAGTAACTCTTGTGCAGAATATTTTTCGACGTTGATATTGACCTTCTCGGCTTGAGAAGAGCTTCGATTCATCCCGAAAATCTTACAACATCGCCGCGTGGCCCCCGATCGGCTCGCTGAGATCTGAAGTTCACCAGGTGCCATTCCTGTTTTTATTTTCTCGAAGTGTTTGAAAACTCATGGAATCCTCATCGCCCTCTTGATTTTGTTTGTCCACACTGTGTCACTGGGCTTTCTGATAAAAAAAAAAGGATTGTCTCTGACAAAATATTCTGTCTTTTAAAATATGGGAATCGGTGTGCCTGCCGGAGAATCGATTCACACGGTTCGTTATCGGGGAAAAACCGAGCGTATACTTCCTACACACAAAATATAGCTCCAAGATTCGCACGAATTCGAAGCAAAATATTGTTTATGTGATGAAGAACACACGCTGCTGGATAGTCAAGCGAGTAAGAAATTGGTCGGTGAATGCACTCATGGCACTCGTCATGTTTGCAGCCCCCGGTTGATCGCAAGAGGCTCTTGGATAAATCCTCTATGAAATCTGAAGAGATGAAATTGTATGGCCCAATAGCTGAACTTTTTCGCACATCAAATGGACTCATCGACATCTCAAGGGAGAGTATACGCAGCAGTCTCTATCGGTCTCAATCTCGATGACCGTGAACAGGAGAATTTTTGGATTTCCGGGCGAAGAAATATTTTTTCCGTAGCCGAAAAACAGAAGACAGCCTCAAAGCTATACGGCGGCTCATTTGTTGAGACCGCGTGGAGGAGAATATTCTAGATATTCAGCAACAGATTGTATTGTTACACAGTGGAAGGAGATAACTTGCGGTGGATTTGACCCTCCCGAGTTGATATCGCCTGAAGCGACAGCGATTATAAATAGAAACTAGTCTTCTACCGTATCACTTCTATCCAACATATGGTCGGAATACCAGGCGTTCCTGTGGCTTCGTTTGATGTTTGTTGTGGATCGATTCGATTCTTTAGATTACAGATTTGAGATCAGAGACTCGATAAACCCACGTCGCAGCAGCCCATGATCATTGTCAACATCCTCCTGAAATCAGGAAATAATAGAAGCCAGAGCAGAAACAGGGGTCCAAGACAAGGAACTGACGGACCCCGGGGCCTGGTGGCACTATACCGAGCATCCCTTTCAGGCACGAAATAGATTGGAGACAAATCTGAAGATCGGGAAATTGGAAGGTACTCGTGATCTGGGTTGCATGAAAGCAAAAGAGAACAAAAAGGAAAAAAAAGATGATAAGCTGCACTCCTAGTTCGCAAGAGAGAGCCTCATAGTTTCGACGAGGAGGAAATATACCTCCACGGGATCTCGGGCTTCTCATGTTTCAACGCGACTCGCCAACCAAAGGAAAGATTATTGCAAATCTTCGAGCGTTGCCGGCAACATTCAACGGTCCACATTGACGAAAGATCGGTTCGAGAATCTGTTGCCTCAAATCAAATGGAAGGAGGGATCGGAAATCTTCGATCACGACAACCCCGAGCTTAACTTTCCGTTTGGAGATCTTCGTACTCGAAGACGATGGCTTACGCGAGGAAGTTGTTTTGTGAGTCGATTACGTTACGTGAGTACTCGCCCGCTGCTCGCTGAATCTAGTCATCATCTCATGAAACTCAGCGGGAACTTCTCCATGAATTTCTGGATTATGGTTGATCATCTATGTACTTCCATCAGATTTCCATTTTTTCGGAATCTGTGAAACTTCGGACTTTGTTTGCGCGGCAATCTTTCTCTGCAGCTTTTGTTACTTTCGTGATCGGATAAAGTCCGATTGGCCTCCCAGCTATAATTCCCCGATAATGTGAGCACAGACTCGCAGTGCGTGATTTGATCGTAATCGGCCGAAACACCAGCTGAATCGGAAACTGAATCTGCTCAAAAAAAAAACAACACCACACTTCCACTATCGACCGAACTAAACTTTGACCATGGTGAATGACCACCTCAAGCCTCGGTAATGATCAACAAGATCCTGAGGCACGTGCAAGTTTGAAACGAGCGTGACTCCCGATCCAGTGAGCCACGAGAAGCGGGCATCCTTCGTGATTTAAGAGTTTTTGGGAGATGATTTAATCGCCGACAGCGGTCCCACGTCCAACCGAGGTCATCGTTGGCGCCGACGTCGTCGCGGTCGGCTCCGGGACGCAGTACAAAACACTAAATCGGAATCGAAAGAAAGAAGTCGAGCACTTGACCCTCGAATGGAAGAATTTTAAAAAGAATTCAAACGAGTCACGCGCAACAGAAACCTCAGAGGTTTCGTTTATTTTCTGTCAAAAATGTTCAGTCCCAACATAGTCCGCAGACGTCTTATGTACAAAAAATCAAACCTCTGTCGAAACTTACGCATTTAAGTATTAACTCTAACATATTGTCGATATAAATGCTCTGAGTTTGGCTGGCGTCAAGCGGCGATTGAGCGATTCCGCGTTCCGCCAAGCGTCACTAGGGAAGATGGCATGCGAGTTCAAGTTACCTGCAATGCGAAATATGCGTATTATTCATTTTGATTGATCCGCCACGAGCCAAGGGGAGCGCGAGATGAACTGAAACATGCCATAATAATTCGTGTCATTCATCGTGGTTCTCCGAACGCGAGTGTCTATACAATTAGTCTGATGGCCAGCAAGAAATCGAAGAGTCGCTCAGCACCCCGTCCATCATTGTCCATCCGAGTGTCCTATGTCGCCACACCTCGTAAGATGAGGACTCGAGTTTTTCTCGCTTAGGGACCCACCTCGTCTCTCATCTCTTTCTTTGAGACGCCCCATAGAATTCGGTGATGTCGCAGGAGATTTCCAACATTTTCAAGACTTCAAGTTTTACCACCGACGCGATGCTGATAATCGGCATTCGGAACGGCAACGTAGGTCTACCGCGCTCGGCAGCAGTTTCCCACCAAGGTCATCGACGAAAAAGGGAAGGAGAAACGAGCCGAAGACATGAGAAGTAACGACATTGACCCAATGCTGTGCTGCGGATCTGCGTCTTGGTTGCGTAACGCGACGCCCATCGACTGAGACACCGGGGCCGTAGGACTTGTGATCATTACGTTTTTCTTCTGTACACAGATTCCTCCGACGTTTTTGGTCGGACCGGTTCAGTCTGAGCCGCGGCTCAATTGTATTGAAATGTCTGTATTTGTTGAAACAATGAAAGCCCATCCCGTGTGTTCCATTTTCCTCCGAGAATCCGTAATGAACAAAACTGAACGAATTCACAACAGAAAGCAACACAATTCAAGCGTGACTCTGATCCAGGTCAAAACAAACGTCACAATTTCTGTTGACGTGTTCACCCAAAGACAGATTCTCGCGCTTCCTGAGCAGATTCCGACGGAGAACTACTTGCGGAGCTTGCTCGGTTGTCAAGAATTTTCTTCTCTCTATAACCAGCAACAATGAAGCTCCACAACGATCGTATGGAGGGCAGGGGCAAGATCGATGGATGGATAGATGGATACTTGCAAGGTCTCCTTGCCAAGTGAAGGTACGACGAAGCGGGAACGCCGTTCAACAAGCCATACAATGTCACTTAATCCCCAGTGACGCAATTCGTCATTGAGCGGGGAGATGGCCTTCTCGACAATGAATTCCATCAATCGACTTGTCGAATAGTTATTGAATTATGCTGTAAAGATGTCAGCCAAACATTGACTGTGACTCGAGATCGTTCACTTGCCAAGAAGTCATTTTCTTCTGTCAATCTACTCCGACCACTTACTCGCAGCAAGCTGTCATGCTATCAGATTCACAGGCGAGGAAAACGGCGAAAGGAGTCGTGGATGAATGAAAGCCAGAGTTACGACTGAGGAAGTGGGATCGAAATCTTCGGAGAAAACTGCGAGCGAGACGCTCCGAAAATATCATTCGGAAAAACAAAGGAACGGAACTTCCTCTTGTGAGAGCGATCGGGAGCTTCGAATCGAAAGTTTGCTCAACCTCTGCCCTCCGACTTGGCAAACTCCTCGACAGCCCAGCCTTCGGTCTGTTTGCTCGTTTTTTCAGTAGTTCCATCGTTTTTTTCATTCCTGTAAAGTCGAGTGGAACGCCGGCCGCCGTCCCGCTCCTGAACGCGCCAGCACAAAGTGTAACTTCAAGCTCGGAGTCGAGAGGAGAACGAGACGGAACACCAAATTCTGAGGCGAAAATTCTCGTCCGGGGGCGAGAGAAAGACTTGACGTTGGTTCCTCAGGCGACACAGAAAGCTATCGCCACCTCGGCCGATTTCGTTGTCCCTTGAGAGCAGCGACATTTTTTTCACAGTGCAGACGACACTCCCCTGAGATGGTGGGCCAGGAGAATCTTGGAGTTCTTGTCGTCGCAGAGTTTATGTATGTACGTAACATGTTCTCACGCAGACTGTCGTCCAAATGTAGCGCATCCGAGTCAAATCGTCGTCATGGACGTCATCGCGACCCTCGATTTTCTTCCGAGCACGATTCTGGTCGCGTCGGTGCCGGATGCGGCGCTCGCATCAGAACGACCAAGTTGTGACGCATCCCCGGCGGCCAATGCAATACAACGCCGTCTGTGACGTCCGTACCTCAAAAAAACAGAAGTGCGCCCGACTGGACAACAGAGAAAGAGAGGAAACTTCGGCAGCGAACGGCAGCTTCGACGCGGCTCAACAACCGACGATCCTCCGAATCACGTCCGGTGTTCATCTCCGAAATTTTCAATCATAGATGAAGGCAAGAGCTCATCCAGAATGTATTGGTCACTTGGATTGTAACCTCAATATCTATGGCTGGAGTCGACATCCAGAAATGGAACGAGTTTTTCGGGAGAACACGACATCCGATGCTGCTAATCATTTGCATCGCCTTCTCTTCCTGCGGCGCGCGTCTCCCGCAATTCTCTAGGACTCACAGAGTGCATGAATACTTGAAGGAGTCGAATCAAACCGAAATCGTTGCAGACGGAAATCACAGCACGTCATCTCGACAGCATGGAGAAGAGAGTCGAGGAGAACGATTGAGAGACGCATAGCGCCGTCAAGATTCCGTCGTTATTGGAGAAACGTCATCCTGTACTCATCGGCGAAACCAGCAACCATAATCATCATCGCGACGATAACGAGAATTGCAAAAGGGGCACGACAGATGGGAAGACGAGAGCCATCGGAGTTCTTGATCATTCGGATAGAGGAAGGAAGACCCGAGGCACCGACGACAGTCTCGAATATTGCCAAAATGCTTCTCGGAGACAGATTTCCACCTCGATGACCCCTAAATTTTTTGACAGACTAGAGGCAGATAAACCTTTCGGTAGCCGACGGCTCACTCGTCCAAATCAAAAGACTCCAGCGGCGCTGTGTTTGAAGCTGAATGTAACTTGCGAAGACTGCGCAACTCACATCATTTGCTGGCTTGCTGCTGGTGGAGCAGCGATTTGGGCCAAGCATTGAACGGCGCGGCGTTGCTTCATGAAAGTGAGCAACAATGGAAGATGGGAACTTAGACAGCTCCAACTATTCTTGGAACTTCCTTTTTTTTCTCTATTTCAGCTGGTTCCTCGTTCGGCGCGCATTGCGTCAAATTCATGAGTCGGTTCCTGATGTTATTTCACCCGATTCGGAGTGCAATCGCAAACACATCGATCAATCGTTTGTGGTATTGGCATTGATTATTGAGATCGTTCGGAATCGTGACCTGGAATTCATGAGAACTCCATGGGAATTCCAGAATATCGACGAGTGGTCGAACGATTCAGAATGAAATCCAATGTTTGTCATGATGAACTTTTTCGCCGGTTTGAGTTTTTCCAAGTGAGTTGTGGTGTCTGGATTCGCCGACACAAGTTTAGTAATGGGCAACGGGCGTCTTTGTGAAAGCGATGTCTGCGATTTCCAATTACCATGTCGAGGGTCAGTTCGTGATCGCTCGACGGCAGAAAAACACGCTCTTCATACTTGGAAATCGCACGAGTCGCCCAGAGAGCGGTAAGCGGAACTTCCCAGAGCTATGAGGAAACAATCGAGCAACCGACGCACATTTCAACGAGATTATCCTTGAAAACTACGCCAACCGCCCAATTATGCTAAAACGCAGAAGTTGGCGTCATCTTCCTTCAGGTCATTTCTCTGTCTTGAAAGCATTAAACTACGAGTGTTCTTCATTAAACTGTGTTGCGTCGGAGGCTGAAACACGAGATGGCCGTAGAAAGGCGCTCTATCATTGTTTGTTCCTGAAGGAGACCGACTCGGATGAACTATCTGGAACGCCAGATATCATGGGAATTCACAGAGCTATGACCAAAGAACCGAAAAACGGAGAAGAGTTTCAGTTTTCATTTAAGGCCGCTGTTGGAGAAGACGAAGTCTCGTCGTATTCAAGTCTGTCGCCAGCTGCTGATTCTGATGAGAGCAACAGCTTTTCCTTTTAACAGCAACGGATGGCCGCACATGTTCGCGAGTAACTCGTGAAAATCGACGCCTCGCCGCGAAAATCTCGTTCGCGGATCGTCAAAGCGGCTTTTGCAAAGAGCAAATCAGCTGTAGTTCCGAGCGTTGATTCTGAAGGTGCTCACATTTCTGCCATGGAGTTCCAATAGATTTGCGGAACATTTTTGAGAAATACAGGGAGGTCAACACAGCCAAGTCGAAAATGGCTGCCTGGGAGGTTCTTGGCTTCTGTCATGATTTACTTCCGAACAGAAGACAGAACTGACCTCGACACCGTTAGAAGGGGAGAAATGGACCGCAGTCTGAGCGGCTCTGATTTTGTCAGACATGTCTCAATTCCTGCATATCGCAAGACATCATCAACGGTCTTCATCAAGCATGTGCAATTTCACGGCGAATTTTATTTAGACGCTCTTTCATTTTGTCGCCGCTTCGATTTCTCGCCGCTACTATCGATGCCTAGATATGATGATATGCCGAACCTACATGACAACTCACGTGTTTCGTCGAATGAAGATGCTGCCGGTCGTCGCGCCGACCGCATTTGTTCTCGGTCCAGATCCTCTGGAGAAAGCTAGTTGAAGTAGTTCTTGATGTGCAGGTACGACATCGTGACAAAGGGCTCCAGCGTTGAGTATATTGAGCTCTGATTGGCCTCGGTCGTCAGCATTGAATGCCGTCGATAAGCTAAGCCGTGACAGCCCCAGTAGTGCGCAAGGTTTCCGAGAACGACGCAAATGTGCATGATTTGATGACTTTGTCCCGCGTAGTCGAACTTGCCCGGCCAGTACTTTTCAGGTATGCGAATTGAGTAGAACAAGGCTCCAACGACGTAGCAGAAGACCATACACGCGAACCGCATGAGGAAATACTCGTTGTATAGAGTGTCCACTCCGTAAATCATCGAAAAGTGAACGACGGGTAGAACTCCGCAAATCATAGCGTACGAAATGTAAATGGCTGACCGAACGCCTCGGTAGTTGGCATGAGCGAAGCTATCGTTCAGATTCATTTTTATTGTGGCCAAAGCGGTGACACTCCCTAGAAGGCCGTAGAGACACCGCAACGCCGGCTGCTCATAGAAAGTATAGTAGAGCCAAGGGTAGAACGAACCGAATATCAAGATCGTTATTCCGGTGAAGTCCAGCTTACACGTTATTGAGCATACTTTGTTCGAGTGGCACGCGAGTGTGTGATAAATGGCTGACATACCCATGCAACCGACGGCGGACAGGAAAAATACGGCGAATGCCAAACGGTCGTACACGTTCATGTTTGGAATCACTTCGGCCGAGTAGAAATAGATTGCGTAGATGGCGAAGCCGAGAGCTCCCAGGCCGTGACTCCAAATATTTCCTGTTTCGCTGTGTAATTGAATCACGGATCGGAGACAGGCTCTGTAACTGTAGGCTGGCGGTCGGTGTCCACCAACGATGAACTCATTGTTCTTGAGCCACATCGGAAGCTGCGAGTGCAGGTAGAGTCCCCCTGCTTTGCTGCGTGGTCGGAAGGCACGGCTCTTCACGTTTGTCGTACAAGGCGCGTACTCCGAACCGTCAGAGTAAAATCCACTGCTTTCATCGTCGTCGTCATTGTCCTCTTGGTCGGCGAGAAAGCCATCGGCGACCGTCATCGACGAAATCGAAACTAGTCTCTTGCGACTTAAAACAGTCAGCGTTTCCAGAGGCCGAGAAGCCTCTCTTCTAGACATCGACGACAGAGTATCCACGATTCCTTCATCGTCCGAGCTTATCACAGACATGTTATCGTCTCCCGTGGGAGCTCTCCGATGTTTATCTGCAGCGCTGTTGTTTTTTCGCTCTGCTTTCAGCATCTCCGCAGCGCTGGAGTGTCCCACTTCCGCTTTTTCGGCTTCGTCCCTCGAGATCACACTCTTGCCAACGGAATACATGAACTCTGCGATGTTGCCAAGTTCAGACATGAAGTTTGTGGTTGGGACGAGCTCGTCGATACTGCTCAGACTGGGGACGTAGATGCACTTTCTGATCGACTTCAGACGTCTTCGAATTTCGAACTCGACGAACTTTTTCGGCAGATTTTCATCCCAGGGGGTTAAGCCGGGTCGTTTCACAATTTTTGTCGAAGCCATGCTCCACGATCTATTACCAACACTCAAGATGTGGAGAAACAACGTATGTTTTCGAATAGATAGATTTTGATTGATGGATGAATGAATGGATGAGCTTCCCGTAGAGTTTATAATTTCGTCGTCAATCGAGTATCCAAAGGTGAGATCGTCTACTATCCGCAGCTGTTCGATTTCCACACCAGCTGACTAGCTGGTTTTTATCTGGTGTCTGGTCGCCCGGTCGCCGAATGTGCGGGATCGCAATGAAAGTTGTGTCGAAGAACACGATGTGAACTTTCAAGAGCTTGAAAGCTCCAAGTGTTCAGTAACTCAGTTCCGACCTTGCTCTCGGTTTCTCGTTGGGGCTATGGCGCCCTTCACCCAACCGATGAGCACGGTTCCGATCAACGCGACCACCACTAGAGTCAAGTGGTGCTGTAGCAGACGTACTACCTCACTCACTCACTTGACGGCCTGACTGACTGACTGACTGACGGGCGGGCAGGCGGGCGGGCGGACGAACCGCCTGATAGACGAACCAGCACACCAAGCAACTGAAAGTAGCAGCCTATCACTGCCGCGGCGGATAATAATCGGAAGTTCCTCGTTGGATGAAAGTTCGAGTTAAAAGTCACTAGTTGAACACGCGGACAACAGTCGAGACGAACATGTAGAACACTAGAGCGACACCAGCACGAGCATCACTAGAGCAGCACCGTCATCGGCACACGGGCAGCGAGACGATCAATGTCGGCTGGTCGTCGCAGCTGGCAGCAGTAGCGGCAACAACAACAACAACAACAACGTTGTTGTCGTCCTTTCTTACTTGCAGCAGCAGCAGCAGTAAAGGCTGCAGCAACGGCTGCGGCAGCAACAGTCGCGGCTTGTGAGTCTAGAAGAGTGAAAGAGAAGAAACCATCGACAGAGAATGGTCCTTGCCGATAGAGCGAATCTGTGTCTATCTGAGAGCGAGTGAGTGAACGGGCGAGTGAAGTGGCGGCTCTGGGTGAGTGAAATCTACGGCGCGGATTCCTCTCGGTTTGCACAACAGTCACGGGAAAATTAAACTGTCCTCGCCGTCCACTGCTGTCGACGAAGGCGATTCTATGACCATATCGAGCTGAGGCCTGATAACTCGCAAAATTCTTAAACTTCTGCCGCTTTTTTGAATTGATCGAAGGAACTTGACACCGCTCGAGCTGTTCACGGACCAGCTCATGACAGGTGTCGCTGCGGTTGTTTCTTTCCAAGATCAACAGACAGACAACCTTGCCATGAATTGTTGATAGTTATCATTGCCAAACCCTGCCGTCAGTTAGGTTCCTTGTCTGAAGGAAGTGACGATAATCATGGTGCTTGTCATGAGCTAAATCACCGCCAAACTCCTGTAACCGGTTACTCACACCAAGAGAGAGTTCGGAGTTCATTTCCCTAATTGAATCGCCCCGATTCAATCAGTTTCTGGGATGTTGTTCCTGCTCGGAAAATGAGTCTCATTCCGTAGTGCATGGCCTGGATTGTCGATTTTCCTCAAACGACGCTGCAACCCGCTGCCTTTGGCACTTCTCGCTTTTCTTCTGTGCTTGGTGGGATTTCGCTCAGTTTCCGTTTGCATGTGACCGTACACATAGGTATAACAAATGAATCCCGTCTATCAACGGACCCGAACCGAAAATTGTTCCATGAAAGAGCTTCCTTCGGCTCTCTTTTCAGGTGGGTCTAAAGTTTGCGATCAGAAATCACGAGATATTTACTCGCCTCAAATTTGAACATGAAATCAACGAGAACGACAGAACGAGGCTTCAGCGAAATGCAATAATGTACAAGATCGTTGACGGCTGATCAGCGGCTGATTCAAGTCCAGATCTGGTATCAGGTTTTAATTTAATCCAACGCTCACTTCCAATCATCGATTCGAGTACCGAGAAAACCTGAGTTGATGAGATTGCACCATGATCTTCATCAGATGGATAAGATTGGTACATCATTAGAGCTCGAAGCTGCTGGTGACGTGGCTCGATAAATCGCATGATTTCCTTGTCTTCTGCGTAAGAGAAACCATGACGTCATGGGCTAATTAGAAGCGACGGCTCCTCTCTGCTGGACACTGTTGGTGAAAATGTGTTTCTCGTCGGCTTTCCTCGTCGGTGCGATTCTTCTCTCATTTGCGAGATGTGGGATGGTTTGAAGCCTTCGGCGTGTCGAGATGTCATTCTGGAATTTCTTGCACTCGACAGATCTTCGGGATGGGATTGCAGGATATTCTGGAATTGCTTCAAGGGTTATGTAATCATTTAATCATGCCAGAAGCGATCAAGCGTCAAAACAAATAGTCCTCCTCCGCTCTATGTGTGTTTATCCAGATACGAGAGCTCCAATCTGGAATCAACTGGAAGCGGCATGAATACTGCGTCCAGTCGCCAGAAAGAGCAAGAATGGATTCTGCAATCGATCCGAACTGCCTTTCTTCCTGTGTAGAATTCCGCTTGTCGATATATGTATATGCATATATGTATGTACCCTTCACATATCTCGATTGACTCAAAATAATATTACTAGAAGAAGAACCTGAAAAACGAACGAATCTTTCAGACTTGTTTTTCCGAGTTGAGATCTCTGTGAATTAGATTTGGCGCACATCGTGGCCAAAGAAACAAATCGAGCGACCTTGGGGAAGCCCTGTGACGTCGTTGGGCAGCTCTTGATGCGTCGTGGCGTCACCAGCGTACAAACTGCGTCGCTTCGTCGCTCGTCACAAATATTGTGCTTTCAGACAATCGCTGTATGCGGGATCGAAAAAAATAATAATTCAACTAATATATGAATGCCGATGATCGGGAACGCAATAACATCTGATGATTCTTCTCCAACATTTGATAACTATACGACGGACGTAAGCAGAGCGAACATCATCTCAACTGTGACTTGATGGTATCAACAACCTATTTTTTGTTATTTGAATTACGCTTCAAAATATGCTCCATTGAAGCGATCGTAGAAGGACTGCACTGATAAATCTTCTTGCTGACCTCAAGTTTGTGAGCGAAACATTCTTTTCTCAGCGCCGGTTCAATGAGGGATCGGCAGAATCGTTCAAGGTACCAATGAGAAGTCAGTGCCACCCCGAATTTATCAATAGCACGAAGCCTGTAATCAGCAGCAATCTCCGTTTCGAAATCGTACCTTAGTGGTACGATCAGGCCTCAGATATCCTGCATGCTGTACCTTTATTCAGAGGGAGTCGATTTCGGGGAACGCGTTGCGTGTAGCGATCTACTCCACTTCTCGAAAGGCAGCCCCGGGTCCGGCCTTGAGAGACCGAGGGTCTCAAAAACAGAGCCACTAGCTTGTTCTGTCCCGAGCTCAAGACGCACAGAGGCTCGTACGAAAACTCCAGCGCCTTCGCCTCCCGTGCTTGAAGGCTCTCGCTGTGGGAGAATGCTTCATTCATCATGTTTATCGTACGTCTGTTCGGTTGTTTTCGCTGATGAATTCGAGTTCCCTCGGAAGCGTATCAGCTTCGTTGGTTCATTCTCTTATTTTTTTGAATGAGTATTCGCGGTTCAATCCCACGATGTGAGTCTGGAAGATCAGAGGCTTCGAATTCATTCTTGAATCGACGCTAGAGAGTGGCTGAGTTGGAATTGGCGGTCGTGTCCTAAGCTTCGCTCGGAAACTTATATCTTGGACGGTAGGTCACACGAATCACGTTACGTGGCTGTCAAACACTCGTCGGAGACGCATCAATCATGGAGCTCGAGTCGATTTCAGTGGGGATGTTTGCTTGTTCTCGAAACGCCCGCTGCATTGTATATTTGCAATTCTTCTCATTCCTGGCGCAACTCGTGGTATGAGAGCAAGATGATAAATGAGAATGTTGGGGAGGAATGAGCGAGACAGGACTCCTCAGAGTGATGCATCGTCCAGAAATCGAAGCTCTCAAGTTTCTCATCTGTCAACTCTGTCTCTGAGCTCATGGAGTGCACTGCGGAAAGAATTCGGAATCATTTTGATAAACCATGATACAATGGCTGACGCATATTTATTCATGATTTTTATATTATATATGTATATATATAACTGATGCTCGCTCATCATTTAGGCAACCTTTGAGTTTCATATAAATCGTCATCAAACTTTGACACTGCAATAATTTTCGCGCTTTCAACTGAAAGTGGTCGAATCGCGTGACGATAGAGGGCGCAGGCAAAGTGTCACTGGTGGTCGGTCTTCAGCTTTTCGAACAGCCCATAGTGTATCCAGGGATCAGCAGAAGCGGCACTCTCCATCCCTTTCCAACAGCGTAATAATGCTTGCAACGCTTGGATTTTGCCTGGAGACTGATATCTAGCTCGTTACTACGTTGATCTGTAGCTCCCGATAATGAATACTCGCACATATCTGCTAGCGTAATGTTCTGAGTCAATTTCATTTCATTTCGATCTGGCTAGCCCTCGAAGGAGTTTTGCGAACAAACTCTCGTCGAGGCAAGCAGACTCGTAGGCAAGCTGACACGGATCTGTATACATTTCACAGGCTGGTCATGATCCAGCTCGAAGCTTGAATTTGATGAATGAATGAAGTTTCAGATTCTGAATCATTGGTCGCCTCGTCGGTACATTGTATTGTAGGTTATTTCTGTGATGTCTACACTCTAGTTGACTCAGTTGTCTATGTTCAGTATCTCTACTCGCGGAGATTTAGGATTCTTCCTTCATTCCGGGTACTCTGCCGGTTGCTTGGTTGGTTGGTTTGGTTGTTTGAAGTAAACGTCGATCGTGTATTCTCATGAATATAATCTATAATCATGATCCATTGACAATAATGATAACAAAATACTCTACCGTGGCTGATTGCAGATGGCCAAGAGATAACTTGTAGTCGGAAGCCGTTGACGGAAAACCATAGAGTTGGATAAGTTTCCGAGTACAAATATGATGTTGAGCCGGACTCGTTCTACTTTTTTGTTCACTCTATCACAGGGTTCTTTCAAGACTCAGCAGCCGCACAACCGAAAGCTTTCAACACCTAAACTCCTTGGCCCAACTTCGATCCGACAAATTCGATAAAGAATTTTGGACTTGGTTCCAACGTCCGCGAGGGATCCTTTGTGGTCACCCTCCACCAGGGAGAATATGGATTCAAGAACGAGCTGTCAACGGCTTCTCTTGCTAGGGATCGCGTGAGTCGGCCATCTGCACGGTTCGGTTGTAAACTCACTCTGAGACAAATAAAATTATTATGCAGTTTAACGTAATTGTGGAACACAAATCTTCCGTTACATTTCGTTGTTCTGTATGGCACATCATCAATCGTACAAACAAAGTAAATATCGTTCAGTCGACTCTTCTCTTGTCACCTAAAACGGCTTGAAGAGTGAACAAGCTACAACTTTTTTCGACAACATCATCAACCGAAGAGGAACTGGTCGAACGTATCCAGCATTCGCCGTTTTGATAACAGAATATACTCATGCCATCATATGATTACCATTATCTGGGTTGCAGTCACGAGCCGCACGCAGAGGTTTTCACAAACGAACAATTGATACATACTCCTGATGTGGCTCCAACGAATGAATATCCGTTGAAGGAAGTGCGGCACGTGATTCGATTCATCCGCGTTGTTTTTTTTCGTTTTTCATCCCTCAGCACGTACTCCGCCAGGTTCAATTCACGATTATCTCTCCAGATGGAGGCAGGGAGGAGTAAATCTTTGCTATAACGTCCACAAAACGATGGGAAACGAATCACTGGTATATATTTTCGGGTGCTTTTCCAGACATGCGATGGTCGCCTCGGTCCGTCACTCGCGGAAATCTGGACGCCCTTCGGGAAACGATCATAAAATATAACGGATCTCAGTTAATATAACTGAAATTAATTCAACATACTCAAAACCTAATGCACTTTGAATATACTCCGAACTTCCCGAGGATTATCCGTTGGTTTTGTGTGTAACAATACAACGCTTCGAATGGTCCCGAAACGTGGCTTGGGATGAACGCCGGGAAATTCCAAGGAAAGAGGAACATTGCACTGCTTATCGCCTCAAATCTGTCGTTCCGGAAATTCCGTCGGGGAAGAAATCCTTTTTCATGACTGAAACATGCCATCGATCGTTTATGATCAATCCTGGGGAATGACGAAAGGATCCGATAAGCCGAGATATGTTACGCGATTTGGGTTTGCAACGCAAGCGGATCTTGCTGAGATAGGATCCTCCGACATCCCCATATGATTGAGCTCAAACTGACGTACTACTCGATCATGATTATTCGAATCGCATGAATTCGCTACTGATGATGATCTAGATGGTGGTGCAAGCAAAAATGATGTTCGTGCGGTGATTTCCGCCCCGAAGTCGCAGCTCACCGAGATACGAGTCAATCGATTCGGATTCTTCGCCGCTGTCCAACCGGAGGTTCGGTATATTTTGTTGTCGATGTTGCGTTCATGCTGACACTAGACGGAGATTTGAAGAAACGGCTACTCAAGATGAGTCGCATCAAGCAGTTTTTGGTTGCTGACTAACCTCCACTCTGGAGATCAGAATTTGAATTGTAAACATTGATAAGGTAAAGATATGATCGACGTTGCTCGGATAAGTGTTCGATTCATTTCCGCGCAGCATGAACAGCAGCAGTGACAACAAATGTATTTCTAGAAGCGGTTCCACGAACAATGGAAACTCAGCCAGGATTAAGATGGGCTCAATCAAATGATTGGAATCATCATCATCATTGTACATAAAACAGGCTTTCATGAGAAGAACCTGGAGCCATCCTTCCTAGCCTCTCGGAGTGTAGATGTTTTGAGGCGATGGTCGTTCACCGATTTGAATGCGTATTCTCACATTCGGGCAGAAGAAGTCGGTGGCCGAAAAGTTGATCCAGCGGCGAATGATGATTTTCTTCAGAACTCAAGATCGAAACGAAATGTGACAAAACTTCTACTGTATACACCAAACGATAGGCTTTGGTTCGCTTTCGATCGCTCTCGTGGAGATTTGTGACAAGAAATGGAGTGTGTTTCTCTCTGATATTCGATCCCATCCTATGATACAGAAGTAATCACTCCCCGCGGAGAGCCCATTTGGGTGAGTACACGATCCAACCATTGCAACGGTCCCGAAAGGTGGATTTCGATCCAGCAAGGTGTTGACGTCACATCCTGACGATGATACTCCGCGCCCCATCCCTGCGAAAAAGAGGAAATTATCCGACTGTCACCAGGAAAGAAACTAAACTGTCAATCGGTCACTTATAACGATTCAAAAAAAATTGGAAGCGTTTGTTTGTAAATAGACTCCCGAGAACTTGGCGCTACCAACCTTGACGAATGACATCCGAATGGTGCACATCTTTGTCAGCTCGTAGACCGCTTCGAATCCGTGGTTTACGGCCTGAGTCAGAAGTTGGGCAAATTCATGATTATTGAAAATTTTCAGCGAACAATTTGGCGGAATCTTACAAACGGTCGTCGGATGAAAGTCGTGAGCGTGATTGCAGTTTCTCGATTGCACAAAAATTGCGGAGTCGGAGAGACACTCAGCGTACACTTCGCCTCCCACGTAGTAGAGACGCACACCCTTGCCAATGTGCCGTCGTGTGTTCTCGACTGTGGAGTTGCGGTTGACGTTCGAAAGCAGACCCAAACAGAAGCGTGGCGAGTTCTCTGAGGGATCAGTGAAGCCATCGATGACAATGTTGTGGTTCTGGGCTCTGAACACTTCGCCCACTCTCGAATTCAGCTCGTAGTAGGCTATCGTACACCAGTACTGAGGTTCTTGATAATCGACGGCATGCATCTCTGCTGGAGCAGGCTGGCTCGGTGCGGAAATGTCCATTTGCTGAGGGCTGTTCGAGTTATGGTCCTGACTGTTGTTGTTGCTGCCGTTATTGTTGGTGTTGTTGAGACTGCTGCTGTTACTGCTGTTATTGTTGCTTGTGTTATTGTTGTTGTTTTGGTGATCGGTCTCCGAAAACGGGGCTCGAGGAGAGTACGCCGGCGGGGGAGTTTCAGCGATTCCCATCGAATGCGGTGAAGACGGAGGCAGCGACGAGGGAGACAGGGTTCCAGGTGAGGGTATGGTCTGATTGAGAGGCGACTGTTGAATGAATCCCTGGGGTGTGAAAGCCACGTTGTGAGGCATTGTGGGTTCGGGTACGGGCCTGAACGGGACCGGAGGCGGTACGGGTGGCAAGCCCACAGGGCCGTTGTGTCCGGGTGGATACTCCGAATATCGGGGAACCAGAACTGGAGGAAGCACCGGTGATTCAACCCGTCTAGAAAAACGATGAGGTTCGGTCAATTCTCAATAACTTTGTAGTCAGACTCATTCGAGTGATTCAATGTAGCTAGATTGGTGTATGAACGGTTCCACAAATCATCGCTCTAAATTCACCAACCTGTAGTGATAAGGGTTGATGCAGACATCCTTCTGCTTGGCGCTGAACGGGTATTGACAAATTTCGAGAGGTTTGAGCTCATGGTGAGACTGCAGGTCGGGCCATCTCCACACCCGACAATAAATTACATGAGGCAGTCCCTTGCGATGAGACACCTGCAGGCGCCCGTCTAAAGATCTCGGTATGGTGACGCATTTCGAAGGCTGACCCGGGCATGAGAGCGCTTTTTCCAGGTCTTCGATCGCACCTTTGCGTTTCTTGAGCTTTTTGACCAATGAGTCCACAGCTTTCTCGGCCCTGTCAGGAGAAAAATGATCATTTTCGACACCATGAACATCATGTGGGTGGTCGTGGAACAATTAATAGGCGAATTCCCGCGGAAGGATTGCACGTCAAAGTGGGCCTCTGGTGACAGCGGGTTGCCCAATCAGCGTTATGGCATCTTCTCCCTCCGCTCATAGTATGAGTGGAAAGTCTAGTTGGAAAAGTCCACATCTTGAACCTAGTTGACCTGCGTCTTTGAATGGTCTTGCTAAATCGAGAACAGGCTGAATCCAGTATCTAATCTACGACCACTTGACTTTCCGCTGGTGCCTCCAAGGCGAAGAACGATTCGACAGTACGGAAAGAGAGAAATCACGTCGACCTAACACCACTCGGCCGTCTGCTCTATTACGAGTAAAGAAACGGTAAAAGAAACCGTTCGTCACGTAACGTTCCATCTCGCTTACCATTTCTCCTCCTCGTCTCCCTGCTTCCATCCCAGCAGCTTTTTGACGGCGGGTGATGTAAAACTGAAGAGAGAGTTGATGGCGGAGCTCATCGAACTCCCTGAGTTCGTGTCGCAGTCCAGCTTTTCAAAATATGGGGACGGCGACCGTCCATACTGGAAAGAAAACAGTGTCTCAGGATGATTCTCCGACTCATTTTCTGACCGGGATTGGATTTCCACCGATAGATAACAGAAATTTCGAACTCGACGTAGCGGTTTCAGTCTCGAGAAGGCGGTCGAGTCGTCAATTTTCAGAGTCATGAGACTTCGAACGATGACCCTGTGTTGGAGTTTCTAGCTCTAGTGTGAAATCTGCAAGCTTCCCCAGCGGAGGGCTCAATTTCACAGGCCGAATGAAATGCCGACGACGATATTTATAGCTGACAACGAGAGTTCGACGAATGCATGAATCATTCCGAGTCGAATGGCACTAAGAAAATGATTCGAGACACCGTTCGCCGATTCAATCGAGACATCAGGAAGAGAATAATACTAAATTTTCTGTAAATATTCCTACGCTCCACTTCGTCACCGAGGCCGTGCGGACTCATTCTTTCCTTCGTGCTCCGTTTCTTCGTTGCTATATGTTTCTGTTCGACCCAGAGAGAGCAGAGGCGCAATGGTGTCGTTCTACTTCACACGTGTTTCCGACGATCTGACGATCTTACAAGAGAGCTTTCGTTCCATTTTTCTGCGATTTGCTCTTTGGCCCGTCTCTCCGAATACATGATCGTGTGCAGCGAGTAAGTGGAAACGAGCACGAAGGAATAACATTCTAGGGTTTCTTTCGTCGAATTACTTTCGCCTGATCCTTAAACTCGCTCGTTTGCGTTCGCTGGCGCTCCATCGCCGTCCGCATAACTTTGCCGTTATCGTCTTCGCGATCAACTTCTTCAACGAAACCCGTGAGCGAATCGATGCTCGATTGATGCATGAAACCCTGGATCACTTCACGAAATGTAAATCAACTGCCGTGGCGAGCGTTCATTTCTATCGTGGGCAAACAAAACGTTCTTTCTGTCAATGCTAATGTAACCATTATCAGCGAAATCGTAATTACCACTTGTCATCATCATCGGATCATTATGATGATCGCTTACAGAAGGAAAATGCGCGCGCGCGGGCGCGCGTAAGGAAGTACCGGGCGTTGGTAATGGTTGCAGCAGTGACACTGCAGTAATTTGTAGCAGTGACCCTCGAGCCAAAGTGAGAGAAATGGCGGTCAGCATCGCGGACATACGGTACACTGAACGTAAATCGTCGAAAGACTGTCTTGCAAGCAACACCTCAGGCAGTGTTCGAGGAAATTCATTGAGAACCGGCCAACGATCCGGCGGCTGATGTCAATCAGGAACAGCGGCTGAGGCCGAATTATAAGTTGGATGACAAGAAAATAATAAACACTATCGACATAGATCATTGCGGGCAGGAATTATTCTCATTCGGTGTTGGTGGCTACAACAACGCGCCTGTTCAACCGACGATGAATAATAGTTGTGATCACGATGACAATGAAAACCGTTATCTGGCTTGTATTCCGCTGATTTCGCGCTTCCGAGGAATGAACCTTGATAGACCACGAGTATTCATGGTGGGTGCGGAGACGTTGACGTTATTTGAGATCTGCTTCCAGGAGGATAGAAACCTCCGCGCGGTTGGGGAGAGAATTCATCGAGGGAGAAATTGTTCGTCACAAACCCTACCTGGGAGTCGATTTGAGTCGCTCCGTTGACTGAGGATTCTTTCGGCGCTGTCGCGTCGGAGGGACTCCACATGTTTATCGAGCACGGTTCAGTTATTGGGACTTCAGTGCGACGGATTCACCCGTTCGAGGGTACAATGCGTCGTCCACAAGGATACACACAACGACGACTTGAGAATTGACAGGAGGCGATTTCTTCTTCGTCGTCTCCCGCCGTGACGTAGATGCTCATGCAGCACAGTTTTCCACAGTTTTTCCACCGCACACAAAGTAGGTTCTCGAGTGGCGGCCGCACAATGCTGGGAGTCGATGTCGTGTTCGTCGAACTGGTTGTTGTTTATGTATCGTCCCGGGTTCCGCTGCCGCCGCGGTCCGGCAAAAGGAAATCGTTGAGAGTTTCTTTGGAGCCGAGCGCTTGCTCGCCTGCCCGCTCTTTCGCGGTGGAGACCGTTGCGGCTTTTGACGTTTGACGTAATTCGTTCAATTCTCGCTCTCGGCCTAAGACGACGGCGGAAGTGGCAGCAGGGATAGAAACAACAGGAACAGCAATTGTAGTAGCGGCAGTAGTAGCAGCGGCGGCGGCGGCGGCGGCGGCACGGAAACTAAAGAGATGCTGCAGCGCGAACGTCAGCGGCAGCGATCCACCGTAAACAAAGACGACTCCGGCGCACCAAAATCTAAGCAAGTCAGTTCGAGCGAGCGAGCGAACGAGCGACCGATCGACCGACCGCTCAAGTGACCAAGAAACCCACCGAAAGACTGGATTCCGAGCACTAGTCCGAAGGCAAGGAAGGAATATTGGTCGTTGAGCGTGAGGTAGCGGTCTCTTATTGCGGTAGTGTAGGTGATCGTCGTCCCAGGTTTCGGTCGTTGATTATTGTCGTCTACAGTTGCTAATCATCCAACTGCGGGAAAATGGAGGGAGTAGCGACGTCAACAA
The DNA here is from genome assembly GCA_021527715.1 of Neoseiulus cucumeris. Classification (NCBI taxonomy): domain Eukaryota; kingdom Metazoa; phylum Arthropoda; class Arachnida; order Mesostigmata; family Phytoseiidae; genus Neoseiulus; species Neoseiulus cucumeris. The sequence continues at coordinate 192,196 of JAJSRV010000046.1, read as the reverse complement.
CGACGACGGTGGCGGCGGTTGTAGCAGCAACAGCAGCAGCAGCGATGTACAACGAACCAACGGGAAAACCGAAACCACTGGCTTCAACCCCTTTTGCCTCCCGTACAGCCGCCCTCCTTCTCCTCGTTTCGCGTTGGTTGCTTGCTTGCGCCACAGGAACCGATGCTTTCACTCCGAGTCAGTCAATCCCGAGGCCAGCCACTCAGCCATCCAGCCAGCTAGCCGCGCAGCCAGCCAAACATCCGCCCACCGTACCGACCCCTTTCCTTTTCCCCTTTGACAGCAGCAGAACCCTCCCTTGCTACGTTGCGTCCCGTACCCTCCCCCTCGCTTGCTCCCTCCTAGCCATCGAAACAACCTCCACCGCCTTCGCCTCCTCCTCCGCCGCCGCCACCACCCTCTTACAGGTCTGGGGCCCTGCACGCCGAGCGGGCCATGAGACTCTCCTGGAGTTCTCCTTCCTCAAATCAACAACACCAGCCAAACTCTCCTGCCCTCCCACACCCACCTTATGCCACTATTGAGTCGGCAATTGATTATCGGCAGCCCTCCTATCTTCTCTTCTATTGCTTCGTGCAAACTCACCGGGCTTGTGGTTGACGAATCCAGTGTTCCGGTCGGCGGATACTGTGCTCCCCTGAAGCGTCTCCTTCGTGATTCCTCGCGATCTCTGTTGCGAGCGTTCGCAGTGACGTTTGCTGTCTCGTTCGAAGTTTTCGCTGTTCTATATGATGTTGCTGGTGCCGTTAATGCCTGACTTTCGCCTCGGGAGGTGAAACAACAAAACCACGATTCGAACCAGCACGATTGGCAATCGGGGGTTATATTATTCAAATGACGGTGGTGGTTGCTTTGGTGTCGGTGACGATGGTTCACGAGCACGCCAGTTTCGTGAACACGACACTTTGGTTTTGACGCGCGGGCCGTTTTTATTGATTATTCAGGTTTTGCTCCGAACCGAATCCCTAGGACGCTTCCAATAAGTCATCTGTTCACTTGTAACTTTACGGTTCCGTTCGCGCTAATTGCGGTTGTAATTTCAGTCCTCCTTGCAGAACTGGCATTGGTTCCGGGACGGTCAATCAACCGACCAAGAAACGGCAACGAATCACGGAAAGCTGAGAAACTTTGGTTCGTCTAGCAGATTCCTCGAACGCGCTCGCTCGTGCGCTCAGCCCAGCCCGAGTTCGCAGAACGCGCCGTTGCTTTGTTCGTGCGAATATTCTTTCTCCACTCCACGGTGATCATTGATCTCACTGCTCTCGTGAACTTGATACTAAATTATCCTTTGCGGCGTACCCCTGATCGTGTACACTCCAGCGGAGAGCACGACGATGCGACAATCACTTCACACAATCTTTAAAGACAAATCATGAACACTGCAATCCGTTCGGCGGACGTGATGCGTGGAGAAGCACTGAATTTCCGCTTATTGAGGTGTGGTGGTGACCGAACGGAAAAACTGATGATCCATCCCTTCCTTCGACGATAACAAAGGTTTTCACAGTATGAACAACAGTGTTGACCGACTCGAATTTCCAGATTTTCGGCGATGATGGACTGATTGACCAGCGTCACCTTCCTCTAACGTGAAACTTAGTGGCGATATCGACGGCACTAGAAGCGGCAACAGCGTTCAGCGGCAGCGGTGTCCGCAGTACAGAATAATGTTACAGTCGAAGCGAATGTACAAGAGCATATCCTGGAAAAGCCAGCAGCAATAACACTGCCGCAGCAATAATGTCTTAGAACGTCGCCATATTGGAATCACGCTGTTCGAAGAGGAGAAGCGGCGGCAACGGCGGCGGCAGCAGCAGCTAAACGACTAGATGTTGCTGCTCACTTACTCACTCACTCACTCACTCGCTCAAAGACAGTCGTTTGCTTGCTCGGCCGCGCGGTCGGTCGCGCGGTCGGTCCGTCCGTCCGTCGGTTTGTCGGTCGGTCGGTCCGTCTATCTGCCGTCAGGGTGTTTGTTGGTTCTCTCGGCTGCTCGCTGTTTGGTCAGTCTATTCGTCGGTCGGTCGTTCGCTCGCTAGCCCGTTGTTCTCTCTGTCCGCTCGTTGGCTGGTAGGCGGGCCGTTTGCTTCGCAACCGTGAGCAGTTGGTCTGTTGCCGTCACCGCCAGTATTTGTTCGCTGCTCACGGAACGCTCGTCAGTCAGTCAATCTGTCTGTCTGTCGGAGAACGAGTTAGCGGGCTGCTCGGGAGAAAAATGACACCCCAAAATTACAACATGTCTCAGTCATTGTACTCACGCGGGAAAAAAACGACACTTTGCCTGCATTCGACAGGAGCCACGCGCGCGCTCTTGCGCGAACAACTGGAGGACGACGATGATGATGTAATCGTGGTCTCCGCGCGGATGAGACGATGCGTGTCCGAGCTCAACGAGCGGAGGAGAGTGGATAGCAAGCTCAAGATAAAATGATTAGGATCCTTGAAAGATCCTGCGTGTCAAAACAGGCTACGCTCGCTGAATGGGAGCTGTTGTACGAGGCGGCGGACTGCAAAGTCTCAATCAAGTGTCCAATGCTATGAACTGGCAGACTTGGGGAGATCGATGATGCTGCTCCAAGAATGGGACGGCATCCACGGAGAAAAACTGGTGTTTTCGACCAATCGCCTCGTCTTCTCATTCGTTAATGAACTTCTGAAAAACAAAATGAATTATGAGGTCTCTCTGCCTCATCTAATTGGTGTATGTTGGGGAAGTGGCAAAACCGGTAAGCCATGGTCTGTAACAGGTCATTGGAGACCCTTTAGAAACCCCGAAGGTGGGATTTTGCAGCTAATTCATGGAGAACTTTAACGTCATAGATTGCCGATCGTTTCAACGGACCTATCGGGGTCGTCTGTGGGAAATGAAACGAGAACACATTTCGGCCAAGGAAATCGGTGGAAACGCTCAAATCTATTCAACGAGGGACATCTGCCAAACATGATCTTCCATAATTGAGAACGACATCCATCCACACTGTATCGACAGAAACCCATTCAGTGTGATCGGAATAAAACATCAAACAAATCAAACTCGAAACCATCATGTCATGATGGACGTTTCCGAGGGTTCGGATAATACAATATTTCGACTCTCCTGCTCCTCGATAATTATCTGCTTTAGAATAAGTGAAGGGGCTGTATTGAACACTCATCAGTTCTATTCCAGTATCGAGCTCCGCCAGCCAGCGTTTCTCTTGTTAATGAGGCTACGATCCCTCGAAGTGAGCGTATTCTCGAATTCGATACTCTGGAAATAGTTGTCCAAGCAAAGTACAAAACTGAGGATAATTATTGTCACAAAGGCTCTCTCATCCATGACCTAGAAGTCAGAAGTTCTTTTTGAGATCATCACCGTCAACGACCACCGCGACCAGCGGTATATCGGTATCAATTTATGGTGATGTTGATATCGAAATGAAAAAAAAACACCGCGTCATGGTTAGCTGCGTTGGTGAAGACGAAACAAGCATCAGCTTCGTCAAAAATGTTGATAAAGCCGATGCGCCATCGGCAGGAGCGACAGCAACTCGGAACACGAGTGGTCGGGCCTCAACCAGGGGCACCCTACTTGTTTGCTCAGACTTTCACGACTTGTCAATTGCGTTCGTTCACAACATAGGTTCCGTCCGACTACTCACTCGGCTTTTACGTCCAACTGGAATTGTGTCGCTTACATTTCGACGAATCAGTTGGATTCGAGGTCTGGAACATCGGAAAACTATCCTCGCCTCGCTGAGGTCTCAGGAAAGAAGCCGAAATAGTCCCTCAAATCGAGGTCTTGATTACCTGGAAGCATTCACATGTCTCGAGTCCTACAATTCTGTCGGACTCTCTTTCTCTCATCGAAGGCGACGGTTTCACTCTTTGCTCCATTTAGAACTAGGAGCCAGTTGCTGTTTTCCTTTCTTTCGAAAATCTCCGCGCATTTTCTGTTAGAAGGAGGCGAACGAGTTCTGGTTTCGGAGAACAACAAGCGGAATCCATCCAAGCTTGGCTCTTCGGTGCACTCGGCGAGGATTCTCGTTGGGGGCGGAGGTCTGCGACCTACTTGAGATCGGATCGGTGATACAGTCCTTCCATCTCGTCTGAACTCACGGCGCAGCCTCTCATTGTCAGATGGTTCGGAGGGACCTCTCCTTTGTGAATGTCAGCGACGATAATCTTTTCCCGCAAAGACTCCTCTGTGCGCATTTTGAGCTCGGAGAAGTCGAACAAGTATTGAGAAAACATTCTGAATTCTGGAGAGTGCCGGCCGCTGCGGCCTCAACCCCCGCATCGCCCCGTTGCACGCTGCAGGTCCAGATCAGAGGGTTGCCCCACTTGTGAGACCGCCCGACCTTGAAATAGAGAGGAGAAAGAACATCGAACAGAGCGAACGTTCTCGAATACCGATCGGGTGGAAACTGTCATGAGCTGAAACAAGAATCCCGTTTCAATGGCGTTCAAGCTATCGGATTCCTTGGAGCACAGTCGCACTTGGAACTTTAAAAAAAGCAACGTGGTGGGTCGGGATCAGTCTGCGCTCACTACAAATCTCTGAAATTAGATCTTCCGTTCTTCAATGTTGGTCCGAACCGCCAGAACGGAGCAACCATGTAAAAACGACTCTGAATGATCGTTTGGAGCAAATCGTCGCTCGAGTATTATTTCCCCAGACTCGGAGAATTCGCGCCGAAATCCGATATACCGAGACCGTTGACGATCTCAGAAATTCGACTTCATGTCAAAGAGGAAAATTATTTCCCGATTTTCCCTTTGCTTGACAGACCTCGAGTTTGTCATCTGAAGCTCAGAGTTTCCAAGCAATGCTTTACCGCTGGGGTTTCAAGAGCACAATGCACAAATGAGGATCTTACACCTGACTCTCGATGTTGGCGAGTTTCAAAATACGTGCACGCTTTTGGAGCATTCTGTCGAGTGAATTCTTCGCTGGATGCTTTCTGTACTGAATAGCTGAGAACTTTCACATAACTCCTCGGTCGGTTGTCCGAACACCTTCGAACCGTCGGCCACATCTTTTCGGGCTCCAGATCGAGACTTTGTGGCGCCAGAGAGTCGAATAAAGAGGCAGGCAGGCGAGCAACACCTGAGCGAGCCTCTCATGTGGTTCTTCTTTTTTCCGCTTGTGCCTCTTCTTCGTGTGGCGTCAGTGGCTTCTGCTGCGCTTGGTGTCGGATGGAGGCGGGTATAATTCTGCCTCCCTCTTCGATGAGACACTATCTTTGCTGTCGCGTTCTTTCCTCAAATCTTTGCGGACGAAATACCCACCGGCACCCAACAGTCATCGAAAGATACTTCATAACGGATGCGCATTCTAAATTTCTGACCTTAAAACCATAAGGCTCGATGAACTCGACCTCTCGCTGATGTTGTGGAGAAAGTATGACTTATTGTAAGGGAGTACACATTTATCCGTGGCAAACGTCGAAGCTCTTATTGTCCGGCGATTATCGAGCACTGATAACTGACTCGTCGTGTCTTCGGGAATAACTTTCTCCCCTTCCGTGGGAGCCGGCGCAAGAAAACGGCGAACATGTTCGAGAAAAGTTGAGCGATATTTACAGTACGATCACTACATCGGCAAAAGTACAATCCAACATGGGAGCGCGATCTGATACCGCGTGGAAGGACTCCCAAACGGGAGTTGCTGGTGGGATCCCCGTGGATGAGTTAATTAAGAGACGGAAGTAATGGCATCCCTCGAGGCTCCCATTTGAGTGAGAACGCGATCGAGCCATTGCAGCGGTCCGGAAAGATGAATTTCTATCCAGCACGGAGTCGATGTCACGTCCTGTCTATGGTATTCCGCACCCCAACCCTGAAAGCAACAGAAGATCCCGAAGTCAGATTGGTGATCTCGATGCCTATCTCTAGCAAATTCGCGGCTTCAGAATCTCACCCACCTTCACGAACGACATTCTTATCGTGCACATCTTGATCAGCTCGTAAACAGCTTCGTATCCTTGGTTCACCGCCTGGGTTAGGAGCTGAGCGAAGTCATGATTGTTGAAAATCTTCAAGGAGCAGTTCGGAGGGATCTTGCACACAGTAGTCGGATGAAAATCATGGGCACGGTTGCAGTTTCTCGACTGAACGAAAATGGCAGAGTCGGAGAGGCACTCGGCGTACACTTCGCCGTTGACGTAGTTGAGAACGACTCCTTTGCCGATGTGTCGTCGAGTGTTTTCAATTGTGGAGTTCCGGTTCACATTCGAGAGCAATCCCAGACAGAATCTCGGCGAATTCTCAGTAGGATCCGTGAATCCGTCAATCGTGATGCTGGTGTTCTGAGCCGTTGCTCGGAATAATTCGCCAATTCGTGCGTTCAGTTCGTAGTAGGCTATTGTGCACCAGTACTGAGGTTCCTGGTAATCTACCGCATGCATCTCCGGAGCCGGCGGCGAAACATCCATTGCGTGGTGGCCATTCTGATTGAGGCCATTGCTTTGACCGGACTCGATTGGCGAGTAGGCCGGTGGAGGAGTTCCAGCCAAGCTCGCTGAGTGCGGTGATGAAGGACACAGCGCTGTCGAGCACGGAGAAGGAGCCTGCGAGGGGTACTGTTGAGACGAGTTCACTGCGTACCGCTGGAAACATCCCTGAGGTGTGAAAGAAACATTTTGAGGCATTCCCCTATCCGGCACGGGCCTGAACGGAAGATGGGGATGCCCTTGCGATCCCGCGTTCGAGGCATTCATTGTTGGCGCGAACTCCGAAACACGAGGCACGAGCACCGGCGGCAGAACTGGAGACTCCACTCGTCTGAAATTTCGATCATGGCTAAACTCGCGAACTCAAAATCGACCGACACCTGATATTCCTGCTTGTCAACGTACGATCCGAAACCATATGGTGAATATAAGTACGGTTTTGTTGTTGTTTACTCACTTGTAGTGATAAGGATTGATGCACACGTCCTTCTGCTTAGCTCCGAACGGATACTGACAAGTCTCAACCGGTTTGAGCTCATGATGAGACTGCAGATCCGGCCACCTCCACACACGACAGTAAATAACGTGTGGAAGTCCTTTTCTATGAGAAACCTGCAATCGACCATCCAGCGACCGTGGTATCGTGACGCACTTCGACGGCTGTCCAGGAGATGACAGAGCTTTTTCGAGGTCTTCGATGGCTCCTTTCCTTTTCTTCAGTTTCTTCACGAGAGCGTCCACTGCTTTCTCGGCCCTGCGGAATGAAGACATGATCGATGTCAAACACAAACACCTCCAAACGAACGATGGTAAAACGACGACACAAACCAGCTTCGATACTGACCATTTTTCTTCCTCGTCGCCTTGTTTCCAACCGAGCAATTTCTTCACAGCCGGTGATGTGAAGCTGAACAGTGACTTGATCGCCGATGAGAGTGAAGGGTTCGTATTCGGATCCCCTTCCATTCCTTCGAAATATGGAGACGGCGATCTCTGTTCGTACTGAAGACAGAAAAAATCGAGGAATAAGACAATGCGGCAGCGTCAACTAATACCAAACACCAAGCTTTGTCGTTGAGGAAACTGAGGAAACGCGCAGAACCGAAGCGGTTTTGCCGTGGACCTCTGGTGTTTCGATTTTCTCTCCAAATTAGATCGATTCTATCATTCACAAATCGGTTCCGACCCGCAGTTTGCGTGTCCACCAACACGAATCCGCAAAACCTGGTTCTATTCGGCTCCGATTTCGCTCTGATATTGAGTGAAGAGCAAACGCATAAGCTCATGAGGCATATCTACAGAAATCGCAAACGCACTTCGAAACCTTCACCAAATCGCGAAGCTTACCTCTGCATCGTAAAATGGCGAACTCGCATTAGGATTTTGAAACGCTGGAGCCATTAGGTTTGGTCGACCAAAGTCTACCATAACCGGAAGTTTTTTTGAGAATCCGGGGGCGGACACAACGAGGAACTCGAGCCCCGAACACAAAATTATATCGCGGCACTGACGATATTTTGCTGTGGCAGAGCTCGTCGCACACCTCAACTGCTTCGAAGCGTTCAGAGCACCAAGCACTTGTGATTTCAAGAAACGCGAACCCCTAGCTGTTGGTGGTGGCGGTTCTTTTCGGCGTGGGGCCATTCGAACTTCTCTCCTAATGACGCCTTTCTTATTCAAGTAGAGGAAGGGGGAGGAGGAGGTGTCGATGCCGCCGTTGCCTAGAGCTGCCGATGATGCGAAAGACTTATTTTCGAAAGACACCACGGTCTCCTCAGGGGTACCTTCTTCAACTTCTCTCTTTCTTTCAACTCTTCAGACTTTCTCGGTGACTATGCCGGAAGCTCAACGAGCGCAAATCATGGACTGCATGCCGTGGTGATCTACGTCAGCGATCGACAGAGTTGAGCAGATTATCACCGGTTGCGAGGCGCAAACCCTTCGTTTCAAGTCTCTTCTTGAAAGAGTCTCCCACTTCTTGTCTCCACTCAACCGCTCACTAGTGTAATACATATTCGTACTGTATGCCTCGGGTACGAGTTGAGAAGAACGAAATTTATATATCTACGAAGAAAAGCAAGTTCCACATAAACTCGGAAATTCCGACAGAGGCGTCTGAAAACTGCCCCCACAAATAGACTCCGACGCGCGGATGTGAGAATCAATGCCGACTCTGCATTCTCACATCTTAGCTTAGACTTGGAGGAATGAACATTCCCATTCTGCTCCACTGGATCTCATTCTTTCTGAAACATCCTGCCGGGATCGGGTTCAACGGGGCCTGAATCGGGATCATATCACAGACAGTGACGACGTTTCGTTTTTCATGGCGTCGCGTCGTTTGCGTAGTAGACTCTCGAAACGAAATTTATAGAAGTTTGACAGTTGAAAGTTTCCTTCTCGAACGCCACCCAGGGACGCAAGAGTCCAGTCAAGGCTGTGCAGAAAACAACTGAGTCAGTTGATCAATTATACAAATGAAATCACTCGGAAAGACTTGTTCTGGTCTCGAGTAAGTTTTGTAGAAAAACGCCGATTCGGAGAAAAAGTGATGAATACAATTGAAGCGATCGTTGCGTTTCCTTTTGGCCTTTCCTGGCGTAATCAGCGGCTTATTGCAACCTGTCCTGCGTGAATTCGAAACTAAGTTTTCGAGAAAAACCGCGCTTGAGAACCGCTGCCAAGCCCAGTTTCAATTCATCTTGTAGTGCTTCGCTTGGGCGTCAGCGTCCGCGATTTTGAGATGATGCTGGTCATGATGACGTTGTTGTGGGAGCAGCTTCGAGAAGAAAACAAACTGCAAACCGCCGAAATAAACAATGAGTCCAACGAGTTGCGGGGTGCATCAAGACTCGTTAACCTGGCTCAGCCCCGGCACGGTCATTCTATGACTTTGAAACCCTCGAATTGGCTATTTGACAGGGCTTGTCGTTAGTAATTGAGCATTCGGTTCATATTGGGAGCTCGAGGGATCCGAAATATCTGTTCCAGAGCCTCGTTCTCAGTCATCAAATTGTCCTTCTCGAGATAACCGAATTCGCAACTCTATCGCTGACCGGAAGTACGCAATTAACTCGAGATTCCTTGTGATCGAATTCTCCTCTCCAGAAACAGCGGCACACAGTGAGCCGAAATCACTTTTTGAGTGGAAAATGTTATTTGATCGCGTTTCTCGGGAGCCGTGACCCTGAGAACAGAAGAATCACTGCCCGAATGTTTGTTCGCGTAGGTTTAGAGGAGAAAACTCTCAGTTTGAATGCCTTGAATCATAAATTCAATTCAAAGCGCTTTTATTCAACAATGAGAAGGGGGGGGGTGGTCGGAGTTCTTTCTCAGTGAATCTTCGACAGATTCTCCAAGCAAGACAGTTCGTTATGTATATTTCGCTGAATACTGGACTAATTGAGAAATGGACGAAATACTGGATGTCGAGGGCATTAGAACGAACGCCGGGAAAATAGCCGGGAGTCTTGGGAAAAAAACGTGGAGGGTACCATAATATTATAGTTGCCCTCCGTCCACGGAATGCAAATAAAATCATACCCGCTGCGTCCTGTCCCGAATCGATTTTGTATTTTGACGGGCATTCTGCTATCTCCAATCCGATTCGAGATTTCTTCGCAAAGTATCGTTGCGTGTCTTGATAGATTGTACAGTAGAACCCCGTCATGACGGACCTCAAAAGACCGCCCGGAGTGGTCCGTTAGAACCGAGTAGATTAACATGGGGTGAGATGGGAAACGAACCATGGAATCAGTTTGTTACATCCGTGGACGTTATTTCGGGCTCCTACTGTAGCTACTTGATATTCTCGGAAGCCTGATGCGTATCGTTTCGACTTTTGTTCTGTCTGACCTGCGTACCTTCTTCCTGCAGACATGTTAGATACCCCCGAAGTCTTCTTTCTCAAGAGTCTCGGCTCAACTTGCTCTACGGTCCCTGGCATCCCTGCAGCCCGCTAGTTCCTGAGCCGGAAAAAAAAAACGATCTATAGCCGGATTTGGCGCAAAATCGTGATGAAATAATGATTTTGAAAACTTCTTTTTTGTCATGCTTTTAGGCTGATATCGGTTATTTTTCGGTTCTGAAATCATCTTTCCCAGACCAAGAACTAGCAGACTGCCGCAATACCCGGTACTACAGTGTAAGTTGGACCGAGACCTTCCAGTAAAAAACAGGGTTGGTGGTACTTCACAAGTATGCAAAAAGAAGGTTTTTCCCGTAGGCTTGCGCTCGATTTCGTATGCTGGGAGCACGAGTTATCCGAGCACGCATCCCATAGCTCACGCGTCCATTCAAATAATCAACCCTTGGATCGTCTGCAGACTGCTTGTAGCATCATCTTCTCGGAGACTGTTCGATATTCACATCCCACGAGACTCTTAGCAGACTTGGCTCTCAGTAATCTCGTCTCATCGTGATCGATGTTCTTTCTTTGCTGAGTCGCTTTTTCCTTCCGAGTGATCCGGAAACTCTCCTCGGCTCTTCTCGTTCATCTTGAAATTTCTCTATTTCTATGCACATACTCTCCAATGATTGGGTTCAGAAAATAATGCGTTGGGCATTCCCCTTATCCCTCTTGCTAGCATGTGCTCAGCCCGTGACTTTTCGTGTCATGTTCACGAGATCGACAGAAAGTGCTCCTCTGCTCGCTCTCGGAAAATGCGTTGTTTCTTCATTCCTGATGCAGTGACATGCCTGAGAATGTTAAACCCATATGTCTCCCCGAACATCGATAACTGTTGTCAGATCTAGTATTCGCGAACTGTCAACGACCGCGTGCTCCTGTCGACGATGAGGGATGTGATGCGGTCTGACGCCATGTTCTCTGGGACTCCTGCCCATCACCGAAAAGCTCGTGGGAGCCTACATCAGGTACCTGGGGAGACTAATCCACGATGATCCTCTTTCTGGCAAACTCTTCAACCTACTCCGCGACGTCGCGTCGTGGATATACTCTGGATTGCGAATTTATCGCTAAAACCATCAGAATCCAGAGCTCCTTTTCGTGTCGAATCTTGTCCGATAGGGTTCTGACTAGGGCTCCTAAAATCCCGGGAATTCCCGTAAAATAGATTCCCGGTTGAGATTCTCAGTTGAAGACGCCGGTTCTCCCCGGTTCTGGGTAGGGGTCGCGAATTCCCAAGACTTTCCCGGGATTTTCTACTTTCCCCGGAAATTCCCAGGATTTCCCGGGAAAAAACGGAATCCCCGATAATACTGAGAATTCATCTCATCTTTTCCACAAGTCGATAACGAAAGGAAGAAAGTCTCTATCTGAGAATATTCCGCTGGCTATGGGTAGGGTGAGATGCAGATGGGCAGGCAGTGATGACTCTCCGATTTTCACACCCTCGTTGATTTATCCGGTCGATTATGTATTTTTCTTCTTCTTGTTTACTCGGTCCAGTCACGCATGCTGTCACTTTTTTCAATCATTTTCTCTGGCACATTCTTCCGCTGTCATGCACTGACTGATTGTCTGACCCCCTACACGCTCTCTATCCTCATCCTCTTATTCGTGTTTCTCCTTCTTAGTTTCTCTCTCTCCCTCTCTCTCTCTATCAGTGCCTTCAACTGGAACGTCCTCTGACACTGCTCTTCCGTTCATCGCTCGCAGTAGGGCTCAGAGTTCACGGCCGCGCTGAATCCGTGAATGTCACTGCGAATCCGAGTTTTCCGAGGAGAAACCACTCGAATTCTACAATTCCGGTCCAGAACACCGTAAATCCAATCATCCGTGATTGCTCCGACTGTATTCGGAGCGAAGTCGAACTCCGGGTGCCATACTTCCTCGATCGATTTCTCCTCATGGATTTCCTGAAATTTCGCGGTCAAACAGACCGGACTTGAATCCATCGAATTACTTCGTAATGAATCATTTTGACCGAGAGTAAAATAAACGCGAGTGTCACTCATGTTGAAGGAGTCGAAGCTGCATTTATTCTACTTTCGTGTTTTTTTCATCGACTTAAGAAGCATTGATCAAACTTAAATGAGGACATTTGGAATGTTATTGGGTAGAATGTGGTCAACGACACGTTGATTCACGTTACTGGTGATTCGCGTGTCCCTTGACCGATCAGGCCTCGTCTTCCACATTTTTCATCACAGAGAATTATAAATTCTCGGAAGATTCTACATGGTATCACAATTCAGAATGATCCGATCAGTCGAAGTTCTAAATCGATCAGCCGGAACGATTTCGATGGAGGAAATTGAGGAATTCGATCTTCGATCCAAACGAGCGGATGATCTGATTATCCAATGCACCGATTATGCGGAGTCCTGAGAGGAAAGAGCCTGAGATTATGTGAGGAGTTGATTTCCAAACGGAGTTAAGTCCATTTTTCCGATTTCGAGATAATCGACTTTTTCTACTGGGATGCTCTTAATACACAGGATCACGATGAAACTTCGGTATGCGATAGGTGACGGAATCGTGAGCATAAGGAAAGCTAACTCGCAAATCAATGAGTCCTGTGTAGGCGGCTAGAGCAATGAGGTCCTTTGGACTTAACGCTTTTTGGAAATGAACATTGGAAAAACAGTCGAAATTGGCGTGTTTTGGTGTCGTATCACGACTGCTCGCAGTGATGGTTCAAGAAACGCCAAAGCGGGCACACCGGACTGTAGAGCCCAGGGAAAAATTCGTTAATTTCATCGAATAGGATACTCTCTAAATCTATCAGTCTTCGAACGCTTGAAGAATAATTCGTTGTTTCTAACATTGGAATTAAGCTCTCCATCGCGCTAAAGTAGAGTGAGAGAATTTTCTCCGGAGATTTAGTGGTTTTGACTCCTTCTAGATAGAAACTACCGTTGAACTTGATCCGTTTTGGAAATGAATCCCATTTTGAGCATGGATAACGGGCAGATAGCTCCGAACCGATGCTTGCATTCGATGCGGAACACGCGTCTGAGTCGATATCGATCAAAAAACGAGAATCGTCAGAATTGGACTTAACTCCGTTTGGAAATCGACTCCTCATGTATGGGCGACTCAGAGTACCCGTCCGGTGTGAAGGCCAAGTTTAGTTTTCAATTGAAGAGGAAACATCGAGCGGCATTGGGACAAGCTGCCAAACTTTGAAATCCCGCTTGATTGTCACTTTTTGAAAGAATGGGATGAATCCGTTAGAGGGCGCATCCAACATGCAAAGCTTTGTTGCATCGCCATCGTGTTTCCGCGCAAACCATCGTCAACATTTGTCGCGGACGGTCACTGAGTGTTCTCCAATTCTTTAACGATGGCTCGCACGTAGCAAACTGCTGTACGGAAGTCCGCCGAGGACGAGGCTCCACGTAAGCTGTTACCCGTTATGAACGCCCGGAAACCTAAGTCGGTGATAGCTGGTGTGCCGAAGCCGCGTCGTTTCCGGCCCGGGACCGTTGCTTTACGGGAAATCCGTATCCTCCAGAAGTCGAATGAGCTCTTGCTTCGCAAAAGCCCATTCCAGCGGCTATTGCGAGAAATCGCTCAGGACTATAAGCCCAATCTCCGTTTCTATCCCGACGCGTTGTTGGCACTTCAAGAGGCAGCTGAGGCATATATCATCATGCCGAAAGACATGCAACTGGCGGGTCGCCTGCGTGGGTGACAACACTGAAGGAATTGATTTGTTTGCATCAAACCGCGACCGAACCTATTTGAGAATTACTAAAAATCCAAAATCATGCTTTGAACTCAGCAATGACACGTGTTCCCGGCGAAGAAATCGTGATCAATCAGTTTCAAAAGTGCTTCTTAAACAGGTTTGGATGACTGTGATATCACATTTCTGTCACGAAGCTGACACAGAATAAGGAGACCCTCATTAGTGGAGAGTTGTTCGGAAAGTTTCATGGGAATCATGCATCCGTGAGGGAGAAAAAAATTGTTTCGAGCGGTTCCAAGTTTATGTCCAAACTATGCACCCTCGATTTTAAGTAAAACGCTTTTATTGTCAAACGCTTGGCAACGTCACTAAATGTATATATAAGATAAATATATTCATAAAAAACTAGTTCTCAGTGTAAGAACTTAATCCACGTGTTGTCAATCTGGAGTTCGCAGCCTCCAAGGTCCCTTGATAGCTTCGATCGTCGAATCGCGATCGTGGATGGTTGCGAGATAATCGGAGCTCGACTGGATAATCAGAAGGTGAGGCATGATTCCGCAGAAAAAATCGATCCCACAACCCAATAAAGTGTCGTTCGCCGCACAATCGCTCGTTTCTGTCGTCGTGACTATGAAAGTCATCCTTCGCAATCCTCGTTCGCTTCAAAGTGATTGGACATTTCTCGATGTCAGATAGGAGGATTCATCTGAGAAATGAGAACCCGCGGGAGAACGCGAGTCACTAATCGAATGCCGGATTCCAATATCTTGCGTAGCTTCCAAGTCTACTAAACGTGCCACAAAGACCGCTCGAAACTTGGACTTGATCTCGCTTGAGTGTCCGATGACAGAGACCCCTCGAGAATTTCCAAAATTCTTGAAGAACCCTCACCTCCGATTCTTACCGAGCAGCTGAATGAGAATCTCACTCTGATTTCGTCGGGCAACGATCATAATAAATTCTATTTATCTCGGCTTCAGCGATTGGCATCAACCTTCTGAGGATCGGTGCAGCGGTTTCCTAGCTACGTGTTGACATGTGTACGTTTCGCTTAGCGTTCATCCTTGCGACTATCTGGATTCGAACTGCCATCGAGTTCTGATTAGAGTAATGCTCGTGTAACCGTGAGTCGATCGGCCGTTTGATCCCCGTTGAATGAACTCAAATCGGAATCAGTCGATGCCTGAATGAGTAATATATCACAACGACGCTGACATATGGCTCTGAGCACGGCCACAAACTTTATTAGCATCACCGTCAACTATGGACCTCAAATTACACATCCATGTCGAATTCTCTCTAACAGGCGACGAAGTCATGCATTTACACGACTCAAATCGATCAAACTGCTACAGATGCTGTCACGCAATCGAAATAGGAGGAGTACATAACACCAGAGTCTCCTCTGAGAATTATCAAAAACGATTCAGCAGTTGTCTTCCTGATCGCAAGGATCTTCCTCGAGCAACTTCTTCACTTGTTTGTACGCTGAATGAACTTTGAACGATAGCGGTATACTGAGAGGAAATCCCCTGTATTGTCTTGTCGTCTTGATTCGTTCTTTCGCGTCCTCCAGGTTATTTTCGTCGATATTGAGCAAACCCAGTTCTAACGAGGAGAACGCCGATGTGTGAATCTCGTCTCCTAGCTCGGGACCACTGCAATGAAACGGATTTCTTACAGTCAATTCGAGCTCGAGGCAGATGACAATTGGTCAGGACAGGTACTAATTCGAGAGTGTCGTCAATGTGCACAAGATATACGGCGTCTACTCACTGCATAGTGACTTCTCTGAACGCCGCCTCTGCAGCCCCGAGCTTCTTCTCGTAGCGAAGAATCACTCCCTGCATGAATCTCACGAGACACCAATCTGGCAGATAGGCCTCGTCGTTCTCATACAGGCCCCTGATACGAGCTACCTCGGTCTCGATATCATCTTTCACATTCAAGAGAGTGTCGTTGTTCTTCGAAAACATGTTGAAGAATCCCCAAAGGTACATTAGCTCCTGCAAATTGGTTCAAACACATTCCATTAACATTCTCATTTTGATCGCCTAATGACTGCCGCAACAAATATGAGTTCTACATGAGTTTTGGGATGATTCTTCAGACGGAATTCATCTATGGGGTGCGTTACATAGTGCGGAAGGGTGAGTCGGCCGCGTTCCAAGAAGGTGCGAGCTCTCATCGAACAAAACACCTCCAGCGGGATGGTACGGCCGGCTATTTTCTTGCATGCAGGCCCGACTTTCGACATCAAAGCGTAAACAGCTTCATGCGAACAAGCGACATTGTTGTTGTTGACGTTGCCTTCAATCTGTGGATAAATTTTTCCTTAGGTCGGAAAATCAGATGATTCAAAACTGACGACGCATCGACGAAAGAAAAAAATCTGTCGATTCATTTCGAATTCAAAGTCGTCGAAATCGAGTATATTACCTCTTTCATGTAAGTACAGAGCCCTTTGAGGTACAATGCGGTGGCTTCGGACCAACTGCATTTTCGATGAAGATCGTCCAAGACCCGCAGTGCTTCATCCCATTTCTTTGCCACACTGGAAATCGAGCACAGAAGATCATTGTTTATGGAATTGAAAGTCTAATCATGAACGACAGTATGAAATCTTCGACCGAACGGGACAACGTATTTCGTCACATTGCGACCCAAGGTGGAATACCAGTAGAGGTAAGTGTGGTCCCAATTGAAGAATGCGTCAAAAGGTATGAAGTCATCCATCACTTTGTTGGCCTCTTCAAACTGCTGAACTGCTCGGTCCATACGGCCGTGAACCTGGTGCACTCGACCTTGGAAGTAGAGACCGATCGCTCCATTTGGAAACTTGCTGATGAACTTTTGCACAACGAAAGTCACCATCTCTAGGTTGCAGTCGCCTTTCCCTGAGGATGAATGATTCCATGATTTCTGCAAGATTTCTATTTTCATGATTCGGTCATTGCTTGCAGGATGATTTTACCGAAAATGTAGTGGAGATAACTTTGGTGGACGAGGAGGGCGATGCAGCTGAAAATCGCCATGAAGCCCTCGAAGCTTTCTGTTTGCTGCACTAAAAGCTGTTCACCGGTCGTTTCATCGCCGTGGAATCCTATGAATTCCAAGAGATTCAATACTTTCTGTGGGAGCGATGAGATGATCTGCAAGAATGTAGGAAATCAATCGCCGTGCCGAAGAATTACGGATAATAACTTCGAATAAAGCGAAATCGGTGGTCGATGATGATGCTCACCAAGTTGTACACGCCTATGCCACACATCACACCGCTCTCGAAATGAACTTTCTCTTCGTCGTCGCGCCAGTCGCGTTGTTTCAAAAGTGCGATGCATTCCCTTGAAAAGGCGCAAATTCGTTGAATTTTCGACAGTTTGCTTTGGAACATGATTTGGCCAGCGATGATTTGATAGAGGACCCACTTGAAAGCCATGTAGCACGACCGGAACTTGAATGCTCCATGGATGAATGACATGAATGACGGGTCCTGAATCATGGTCAGGATCGCGTCCGCCAGTAAACATATCGCGTAGCAGAGTTCTGCGTGTGCCTTTTCGGAGGGTAATTGAATTGCTTTCTCTTAATTTCGGAGTCCTGACTGCGTCTTGGTGAATGCCCAGAAGTAGAAGCAGTTTACCTGTTCTGTTGTGTGAGAGTTATAATCTTCGCTGAATACCATCCTGTAAACCGTGGACGTTGATTTCCGCCGAGCATGACAGAACTGAGTCGCCTCCGCCAATGCGGTCCCCGCTTTCTCGACATCATCCTGAAGTCGGAAACTCAAGCAATCACGTCGAGATTCGTTATCTCTATGAATGTTTGCGAGACCGGTGGTCATTACGTAATTACGGTTGATAACATTCAAAACCAGCTGACCTTATGGAGTGAGAGTCCCGCTCGACAGAACAAAACGTGAGAGTAGCCAACGGCGTGATAGACGCTCCGGAGGCGCCTGTCAACAGAAAGCGAAATCGCGATGAGAGACGAATCGAGGCTGGAACCCGGATTTGAATTCCACCACATTCTTTCCATGATATTGGTCATAAGCCTAACCTTTCGCGCATCTCTTCGAGGTGAGCGGTGACATCGTTGATCACAATTTTTTCTATATAAAACATGAACTCTTGTAGAGCTTCATTGATGGGTATGGTGCGCTCTCTGCAAAGGAAGGTCTGATTTTGAAGATGTCGATACAGATAGATCACAGAACAGTCTTCGTGCTAGCTTAATATCAATCATGGTAGAATCGTCCGAACGGAATCATAAATCATGTATCGAAAAACGGCCCGGAAGCAAGCGATCGATAACTGAATTTACTTGAAGATTTCTCTTCGTTTGTCCTCACTCATATGCGGTGATCCGGGTGACAAGGAGAAGTGCCTAACCTGATTTCTAAGACTGAAACATTGACTTTTCTCTCACGGGACGCCTGATCTCTTGCCCTACCGAGTGGTACAGGTTTCTTTGATGAACAGTTTTGTTATCTTGTCGCTAAGCAGAATATAGCACCAAAGACGGTCGAGAATCTCGAGGTCGACAGCAATTTCACTCAAAGAAATGAAAAATTCGAATTTCGCATACCGACATCTCAGCCAGTTGAACTTGGGCATTCTACTTCGAGAATGTGGAACCTCGCTCGCGCTCAAATCAGGACTTTCTTGAGGACTCCTCATAGATTCAAAGTGATTTTGCTAGCCTGGAGACCTGGACAAGCTGTCCAAATGTTTGTTGAGCAGCATGAGGGAGAAGATCGATGCCAGCTGTTTGCAGCCAAGGTTGTCTCCGACGACAACAACTGAGACCGAGTCGGAGCCTCGTTTCCCTCAATCGAACATCATTTCGGTAACCGTATACTTCGAGATGCTCGATGTCAGGCGTCAGCCTTCACTCTGGACCCCTCGCAGAAAACTTGACAAAACGATTGCTCAGCGCCCGCTGTTAAGATCAACTAGCCTAACGACATGATCGAGCGCTTCGCCGAATCTCCCAATGGATCCGTACTGATCATTCCAATCGAAACGGAGCTTACTTGACTTTGCGACCCATCCTGTTCCTTCTGGTGATCTTGAAATTCTCAGGACTCGTCTATCCATACGCCACAAGGAATCGAAACTACGTGAGGAGTAATGAGCGGTGGAACCGGCGAAATATTTCCTTCTCTCAGGTTTTTAATCGAGATAAACTAAAACTGTAGGGAGCTGTTTTGATTCTCCGTCTGTCAAGCTCGACACCGCCGCGGCGGCGGCATCGTTCGTAGAGAGCTAGGCCCTCTGGGAGCATTGAACGTTTCGAGAACTATTACACCATTAGATAGTTGTCAACGAATCGAGTTGTAGCGCCTTTTCTCCTTGGCTCATTGAGAGACGTGCCCGTTTCAAGGTCACGAACCTCGTTTCCTTGGCTCGGGAAGAGAGTTCTGCAAGCTTGAAATGAGCCGCGAAATTCCTTCGCGTGAGACAAACAAACTGAAAATCTTCTGAACGTTTCAAGCTCCACCGAATGTGTGTTTTCTACTTTTCGAATCACCGACCCCTATTCGCACAACAGTTCGTCGCTGCAAACCACAGCGTAGCCAATTTTAATCGAGATCTTGAATGATAGCGGATGAACGCTTTGGCCCGTAATCCGAGAGACGGATTGCTATACGTTGACGAGACACCACTTTCGCCACATCGATGGTCATTCTCGGAAAAATCCACTCGTTGCCACCATTCAAAGAGAGATTCATAGAGAACATCAATCCGGAGGCGTGGTTCTCAAAAACAGTTACTTCTTTTCTCCAGGCGAGCCCTTCAACCCAACGAAGTTCCGAGAGTTCGTGACCCTCCTCGATTCCCGTGCGAAGCGAGCTTCTCGATTCAAAGGGAATCCGTCTCCGAGCTCATAGTAAGCTGACTTATCGGGCTTTCTGGCTCTCTAAGCTCGAGATAGGACAGATATGATTTGAGATCTAGAATTGGCTTAACGAAATTGGAGTCGTTCGAGAGAGAAAAAACAAAGCTCTTCGATGGAGAATCAACACAGATTCGAATCCCTATTCCCGTCATCCTCTCCTCGTGGCTCGACAAAACGTTGTGATCCTCAATCTCTGGTAGCGCATAACGAAGCTGATGGATGAACCATCAAGAATATCGAAGTATCGACAGTATCTTCACGATCCTGCTGAGTTGTCGATTAGAGCTTCATGAGGAAAACGAGAAGCGAAAGCCGGATAACTTCGTCAAAAGCTGTGAGGTGGTCAGAAACGAATCATAAATTGATCAGCTCTCGTGACAGAAGAACGCATCGTGCACGCCATGTGCGTCTACACTGCGACAGCGGCAAATTACATATCACGCGATGTCAGAATCACCTTTAATAGCGTTGAGCATACGAGAAACTTCTGAGAAAACGAGAAAGAGAGAGCGAGGGGTGAGTTCCTGCTCGAATTCTTCTATGCAGCCCTCCTAGAGTTGTTGTGGCACTTTGAAAGCCTCGGAGTGAACCGCTCAGATTGCTCGTCGCCCCATGGAAGGGGAATTCCCCCTCCCTCGCTCGAAGTTTCCTTCCGGAATCATACTGAGGAGAACACATGGCGATGGGAATCCCCGAGGAACCGAATTACAAGTTGGATGGATCTGTGTTTTTTCCTTTTTGGGCGATTGTTCGCGGGCTCAGGGGTTGCCTCAAATTGACTTGACTTTTCAGCAAAACGAATCCGCGAAAGTACGTCATGGCTCCCTTTTTCTCCTGGGTATGGCTACAGGACCTTGAGGATTCTGACAGAAAAGTGTGATTCGTTTCTTTTCGCGGCATCTCAAGCGCGAGAAGCTACCCATTCAGATTCCACATCTATATCCCGGTGAGGAGACACCCACATCCATCGACAACAATCCGTCGAACTCTCGCGCGACATGAACGTAAAAAAAACAATTCGAGATTTGCTGATTTATTCCAAATGTAAGCAATTTCACGCAACAAGAATGATTGTCGGATCAGTACTATGTTGAGGGGACGCACACCATGAAAATGGAATCGCCAGCACTGCTCTGAATTTTGGCAATGAAATTGTATGAATAAGTGTTCGCCCCATCAGTTCGATTCATTCGTTCAAGCTGAGATGGATAATTCAATCTGCGCGATTGTTTTCGCAGAATTCCGCTTCCAAGTCCCGAAAAGGTGACAATAAAGTAATCTATTTTAAGGATTTTCCTCCAGGACGTCGCGGGAGAAGCGTCAACAGCCCCTAAACTTTGTTTGACCGATGCTTTATCATTTGTAGTAGCAGACAGTTTTAGTGACCGTTTTTGAGGAAAGCGCAACCGACCGGGAAGCGTTTTGTAGATAGTGGTCGCCGCCAAGAAACAGTCGTTGGTTCGGGAATGACTTCTCGTTGTAATCGAGTGGCAATGCGGTACCTCTGGGTTTTTACCAAGGACGGAAAGTGACAACAGCACCGGCCAAGAGTGAACGAACATGAACGATAGAGAGGGCGAAAAGTTATACAATCGGGTTCGCCGCCTCGGCTTCGCTGGAATATGCTCTAGCGCGTAATTCAAATGAGTTTGCCAAGATAGATTCGGGACAGAAAGAGATACTCAAAACGAGACACGGCGTTGTCGGGACTTTCTGTGCTGGTGAAACGATATCCACGGTTGTTCCGGCGCTGCGTAGAGCCTGGTTGTATGGGAGCGGCTGAAAGCTCGAGACTCCCCTTGATTCTAGTGGTCAGATGTAGTCAGTCGGTGATTCGGTTCGATTTTACCATTTCTAAATCGGGAACCCAGATTTGATTTGGAAGTTCACACTTTCCAAGGCCACGCACTTCTCGGAATAATTCAGATGAAGCCCAAAGTTATTTTCCATTCAAACGCTGAGCGACGATCGGATTTCCAAAGTGCGCATCAGAAACTTCCCCGAGACTCAGAAGAACACAGTTTATTTCCACGATTTCCCTCCCGAGAAAAAACTTCTCAAGCGAAGGTACAGAATTGCGCGCTTGAGATCCAACACGCTGCACGGCCAAGGTCAGTGTCTTGAAATATAGTAGCGTCCATTATTTGAGACTGCTAGCGAATGGAGTCAAAGCGAAACTCGCCCCAAAGAGCACACCGCTTTCTTCGCTAACAACTGCATATTGACAATATGTCCTCATGTGGATGGGCGGATTTCAAAACCCTGGGTTTGCGACTTGCGACCCGTTTCGGATCTGATAAGTTTCTTCCGCCAAATATTTCAGAATTGATTAGTCATTCGTCGCAGCGATGAGAATGTCGATCAATTACTTCAATATTTTTGTCAACAAGAATCTCGGTCAGGACCTCGGAGAGTTGAAAGAACAGACACAGAACGAATGGGACGGATCTTTCTTCGACTGAGAGTGTGAATAAGAATGAGTGCAGCGTCCGTCACGTCAGGAAAAGCCTCTCCGTGACGTCTACGTTCCATATCAGTGATAATAGTGGATCATCCACAGTGAATTTCAGAAGTCGTGACGCGGAATGACGCTCTTCTAACGAACAAGCCTTGCGTGACAATGGACGACATGTGTATCTTCGCATCCAAAACTCTCCAATCAGCTATGTTCTTTGTTGTTGCTCATTTTTAACTGAAAAAATTAACTGCGAGCCCCAGACGCAGCAGAGATGGTCGTTGCTTGCCCGACATTGAAGGACAAACCGGTGGCTTGCTTGTTGTTGGCCGTCGCTTGAGAGGCAAGCGTCGGACTACGCAGCAAAAGCACCCCGTGAGCTGCCACAGCGCGGCGAACCCGTATTTGGGTCAGTCAGGTTCAAATCAGAGCTGCACTGCGACAATACACCAACCGCTTGCCCGCCCAATTCTCTTCACCAAAACTGCTTGTATCTATTCGGAGGAGTTCCGAGATTCGATATTGTTTTTGCGGATTTCCCCTTCAGAGCGCCATTGCGCGGAGTAGGATTCGCGAATTCCGGTCAGAGAGTCGAGAAGGAGCGCATGAAAACTGGAACACGCGCGACTCGACATGTTTTCGTGGGGGTTCTGTCCGTGATTTCGAAACCGAGCCACATTCTCGTGGCATTCGAGGTTTCTCAATGAGAACTTTTTCAGCATTCCGAACTTGAGGCCAAGTTTGGTCTTCGTAGATACTGTTGAAAATTTTCTGTCAACTCCCGAATCGCATGTATTCCAATCATTGATTCTGTTCGTTGCAAAATTATTTGGCTCGCGTCCGTTCGAAATATCCGAGCCCCAGATTGTTGGCCAGAGGCGCAATTGACAACTCGTGAATCCAGAAGAGTGGAAACTTGAACGATCTCGGAGAGTACAACAGAGATCCAGCTCACAAAACTATCTCTGAATTCCCTCTGCATCGCAGAGAGAAGTCACAGCGCGAGCGTCTCTGATCAGCAGCTTTTTAATGAAACTTCGCGGAAAGAATCATCGGATCGACAGTCGACGAAATTATTCTGAGGTTGCATTCACCTTCACTCGGACGGCCCTGACCTTTCCCCCGGAAAATTCGCCGACTTTTTCCGGGAGTATTGTGAGAAATCTCAAATCTTTGAGAGATCGAATCCGACCAAGACAAGTAACAACATAGTTGGAGGGGCAACAATCATGCGTATTCTGATCTCATTGTCATCGGAACTCACGTTACTTCAAAGGCTTCGAAACACTCCTCAGCCTCCTCTGCACTTTCGAAAGACGAGTCGCTCGAGGAGCCAGCTATATCAGCTGCTTCCACCAACACCATTGCACCTGATATTAGAGAAGTTGTATCGCGCACGAGGCGAACCCAAGGGCCGCTGGTTCGCCGACTTTCTGTTTCTGGGTCTAAAGAAAGTGTTAGAAGAGCTCCAGATGATCAAAAAAAAAAACATCAGAGAGAGAGAGAGAGAGAGAACCAACTGTAAGTTGCGCCAAGGGAAAGAGTGCAGACGCCCGCCTCCCTGTATGACTGAATGACTGACTTGTTCTTCGCCTGTTTGCATCCACCGGACGACTTCGCTTCTGAACATTCTTCGCTTGGCGGTCGCTCCCAGAATACAGATTCTGCGGCTGATTGCGAAAAACGGGAGACACAAGGGATGAAATTCCGTATCAGTCATAAGTTTCTCTCTTTGGTGCGTCGACCCTCAGGGAGTTTTGGATAGAAATCCGCTGAATTCATGTATGCCCTCTTCTACCCTGTGTATCTTAGAATCTGAACCTCGCCATCCGGATTTGAATGCTAAAAGCTTACATCACCTGTTCTAGGTAAATAGATCACTCCTTGACTATCTTCAAAATATTTTCATTTCCCTACCTCTTCTTGAGGCAGGGATGTCTCAACAACAGTTCCGGGCGCGAGATGAAACGTAAATCCCGACTTTCCGCATTTCGTCAAGAAGTTTCAATTCACCTCAATGAAATCAATGAAGCGACGAAACAAGCAACCTGCAATGACGGAGAAGCCCGCAGGTACCATCGCCTGTGGTCAGTTTAAAGGGACACTGATGCGGGAGATCACCGAGAAAGTCGGAAGAAACTGTCGTGTTGTGATGGCGCTGAACAACATCAACAAGCAGTGCATTGCCGAGATCAGTCGGCTTGGGGAAGAGGATGCCGAGTTGAAGATGTCCTTAGATCAGGAATCGGACGTCATGGAGGACGGGGACGCTCTCCTGGGTCCGCCTTCAGTGGAAACCCGAAACGCGCCAGAAGCGGTTCGGGCTGAACAACAGCAAAGCCGGGATGTATACAGAGCGTTTACAGAGTGAACAGCTGTCATCCACGGAGATCCGATCGCCGGTGATCCTGTCACTGACACGAGGACCTAACACTGGTCGCTTCGAAGAACATCGAAGCCGAAGACAGCACGAGTAAGAAGTGTATTCGATGGTCCAGAATTTGCAATCTGAAGGGGGTTTAGAGGCGACAGTCATGAGAAAATGTGCTCAAAGATCAAGGAGACCATGGAGAGGTATGAAAAAGCCGAAATCCACATCTTCTCGCTGTGCACGGCCGGGTATTTGACCAGAACGGCGCGAATTAAGTACCGATGCAGAATGACGATGATCTAAGACATTAGTCTCGATGTAACGCCGAGTATCAATGAGGCCATCATACGATCGGACGAAGTGAGCTTAGATGAGTCCTAGAGCGAGAGCTTTTCGGTCTGATTGAGAGTGCAAAAGGAGTGAAAGTCTTAGAAGACCGGATAACCCAACATCTGAGGACAGTTTCCGACCTCTCACCAGACGAATCAGAACATGGGAGGCTGGTCGGGACTGTGGCCCATGATACAAGAAGGCAGGAGCTGCTGCTGAAATATAGGATACATGTCCAAACCCAGACCAGCAATGTTCCGATACATGGCCGAGGAACTACAACCGGTGAGTATTCTATTAACTAGAAACAAGGCACACGCCGGAGAGGAGACAAGGGGGGCTCGGCTCGACTGACCTGCTCCATCCAGGGGGGGCGAGTCGAGAGAGCGGGGCAGGAGGACGGGCGGACAGAACCCTCAATCCCGAGAGAAGAAGACGTTTCCGGTCCCGATGGAGAGCCCACGGTGAATATAATGGCTCGAGGAGTAGAGTAAAATCGCCTAGAAACAAGCGGGTAACGTTCGAATGGCCGCATGAGGGAAGAGAAGCCGGAGATTAAACGAAGAAAGACTCCGATGGCACAATCAAACCAGGGAGGAACCTCAATTTCGAAGACCAAAACTGCCACAGCAGCGGCAACAACCGAGGAGTTGTAACGAGGGCTCACCGGGAGGAGGGAAGATCCTCATGGTGATGACAGACCCTCAACGTCGGTGCTGAAAGAGGAGGAAGATCTCGGCGGGGCGGCGGTTTTCGAAAATTCGGGGTTTCCGCCTCGGGCGGCACATAGACTAGTTACGCCCCTGCGCTTGGCACAAGGTGGCCACGGAGTTCGTACTTGGAAAATTTGAATGGTCAACCTTGGAAGCCAGAGAAGCACAGTCCGATGCAATCCTATGGGCTGTACCACGACATGCCTCACGGAAAAAGAAGCTGGAGCAATACGTCGCATCACGTGCTATTATTTGGTCTTGAGCACTCGAGATTCACTCGGAAACCCCAATGATTCGAGCTTGCGCAGAATTCATTGTAGGTGTGATGGTTTCAGCTCTGTCATCGGTTCATTGTTCACAGTGACAATGTGACTACCGAAGCTATTTTCCAGGAGCTGTCGGCAAACACATGACAGAGGATGACGGGTTCGGATCTCAGCCACTGCTCCAGCGTACGTAGCGCTGATATGAAATACAATCGATCGGTGATAGGACGCTCGTTGGTGACAAGTTTGGGGCATCAAGTCTTCCACCAGTTCTCGAGATTGTGAACCA
Organism: Neoseiulus cucumeris; assembly: GCA_021527715.1. Taxonomy (NCBI): domain Eukaryota; kingdom Metazoa; phylum Arthropoda; class Arachnida; order Mesostigmata; family Phytoseiidae; genus Neoseiulus; species Neoseiulus cucumeris. The sequence continues at coordinate 165,836 of JAJSRV010000046.1, read as the reverse complement.
ATTTGACCACTGAGGAGAGACAGGCAACCTCTCGACTACGTTTTCGGGTCAATTCCGTCACAGGGTTGGAGATCAATCGCTGCACTTCGATCCCGTGGGGAATATGGAGCGAATTCGCATTTTTAATAGGCATTCTGGACTTCAGAACCCATCCCTTGTCGCTGATGTGCGGAAGTTGAAATCGATCTCTACGTTGATCTAAGTGCGGCAAGCTGACTGGAACAAACAAGAAAACATTCGAAAACTATTCCCGAGAATGGAGAAGCATGACAGAACTTTTCCATGAAGGAGAGATCGCGGGCAAGGGGGTCAGGGCCCACGCCCGGTGACTGATGCTCGCCTGTCGAACGATTTTCAGCCTGACCCGGGATCCTCACATCACTAGATCACATTTGGAGACATCTATTTCGCCGACAGAGCCTTTGGCCGGCCGAGAATTTCTCAACTTCTCCTGTCGCCCGCCCATAGAGCAACATTTCCTTTTGTCAGATGAATGTGGAGACTTCATTATCGATTTTCCGTGGAAATGGCGTGAAAACCGCCAAGCACCCATCATTACGGTAGATGACTAGCATTAGGGACATGTCGTCAAGGCCACAAAGCAACTCCGAGAAATTCTATAAGTGTGCTCCATATGCATGAGAACTCTCGGTTTCTCCTATTTTCAGGTTATCTCCAGACTCGACGTAATGAATCAGTCGGTGTCTAATATGAGTTTGCGACGGAAACTCGCAGCTCCTCAGAGCGATCAATAACACGATTCCAGAGGAACTACGGGTTCGATTTCCGGAGCTTCAAAGGGACGTACCATACGGTTCTAAATAAATGCTCAAAAGAGTCACACCATTTCCCATGAGCACAACACGGAGAGCACAACACCCTTCCTCGCTCCGAACACTGAACCAACGTGTCAAGTCAGAGAAGGAACTCTGCCAACTATGAAGTGTGGGGAGATCGTCTATCATGACTCGTGAATTATTAGAGAATCGAAATAATTAAAGGTCGGTAATCAATCGAAGATGGGAAACAGTCCGATTGAGGGATTTAGTGCACTTGCTCGGTTTCTATTCACGCGTAGACCTGTCGTTTCTCGACTTCTGCACTCGGACGAATTCAGCATCAATCCAGCGCTCCGTGCACTCGAATAGCATTTCAGGTCTTTTCCACTTCTGCGCAAATGTATCTGCTATGCAGTGATGAGACACGATGATCGGCATGAGGGCTTTTGAATATTCAAATCTAGCAGACTACATCCCTAATTTGCCGATGTGTTTCTATCTAAGTTAGTTCCCCAGATTTTCGACACTGATTATCCGAGGCCTGACACCGTGCTTGAAGCGTTTGCATGAAATCAGAGTTGGGAGCGAGGTCAGGAAAATTATTGCACCGTCGGACATGGATTCGTAAAATAAGGAAAACACCTACCTGAGAATCCGTTTGTTCATGATTTTCGACTCGGAATAAAAGCTCGGCGATCTTCGCTAGGCTTGCCAAACACTCCTCTCCCAGTCATCTCCTCCACCCGGAGCGTCTTATTATTCTGCTAGAGGGTCTCGTGAAAATCCTCTACTCCAACTCAATCCGCAGCAGTTATTCGACAATATCGATCAGTCGCACGCAAAGGAACCCGAATCGGCGAGAGTTTACTTTAATTCCTCAATCTGTTCCAAAGTTGACTTCAGAACCCATTTAGTCGTCTCATAAAATGCTCGATCTTCCTTCTTTCGTGCAGTCATCTCGCACTTCTCATCGTGCTGAAATCGCTTGAGTGAAAGAAGCGGACAAAGAGTTTTTCTCCGATAATAAAACAACATGATTGCGCACATCGAACGATAAGCTACGACCAACAATTTTGCTCGCCTATTTCGCAAGCTCTGGTTAGACACTTGATCACAGTTTCCATTCGCAGCGAGGTGGCCGTGATTTGAGCCCTCGTATCCGTTTCAGAATCCTTCAAGTATGAGATAGCTGTCGTTTTTGTAGGATATTGTTGACAGACTTCTCCAACGGCGACTCGGTCCGCCAGCGATCATCCACACGACGTCTCTGAGGAGCTAGATTTCGGAATGAAGGCTCCGCTATCCTACGGCATCGTGTTTCGATTCTGAAAATTCTGGGAAGTCTCATCGAATTTGTGGAGAGCATTGCCGTTACCCTCTACATATTCAAACTCCAAAAATACTGAGGACCAGGATCGCTTGTGATTGCAACTGGAACTCATCATGACATCTTCGAATCCGTATGACTTCACTTCGCAAATGCTTGATTTTCTAAATCATGTTCCCGATTCGAGGAAGAGATCAGACTTCTGTAAGGCAGTTCCTCACCCTCAAAAGCTCCAATAGCCAAAGAGGAAATGGTTTTTGCCAAGTCGGCACGCCCTGTCTTTTTCCAATGTTCTAACGATCACCTCGAGCGATTTGAAGTCTGACCGGATCGGAAGATCAATTCTGAAATCCATTGGGCGGTGTTAAGCTAGGTAGACGATATCCGTTCAAGCGGTATCTGCAGCCCGTGATCCCGGCGTCAAATTGAATTTATTGGAGAAACTGAATCCGAAAATCTGAGTGTACTCTGCAGTTTTTGCTCAACTGCCTTCGAAATGAGCGCTACAGACGTAGCAATGATGACCGTTATCGATCCCGTTCGGAATTCGAGCCATATTCATTGTTCGTATCCTCATGGACAACAATGAATGAACCTTTAGGAAGTGCACCGCGATAAACAGAGCGCCAAGAAGGTGCTACAGGTGTTCAATCCGGAAGAGATCACTGATACATATCAGGAAATCTCCTGTTCTGCGAGTCGAGAATCCCTGCGCGAGAAACCTCTGTGATGATACGCGAGGAGAAAATACTTGATGGAAACGATTTCGAGATTCCAGATCATACTGATCAATCTAAGGAAAGAGCTACAATAGTCTTACCAAGCTCCAATTCAGCCTTGCTATTCCGGACCCCGCAGCATGGGAATTTCACTTTAAGAAAACGAATTACGGAAGGTAGAGGGCGATCTTATCTTAATGACTGGCGGGACCGCAGATGACAGCGTTAAAAGCGATTGTCACCCGGATGAAGGATGAAGGTGTGATCGTGCATTCAGCGTATGCAATTCCCGCACTCCTGACGCATGGTAATCAATTACAGGAAACTGAATGGTCAAAGGATTCAGATGAACTTCCCGACACCGCTCGTCGACGAAATTCTGGATAAGATCGAACGGAGAAACATGCGCGTACTCAAGGCTTGATTTGTCTTGGAGATGTTTCCAAATTCCGGTGAAGGAGGATGCAGCAGAGGAAGTCGCTCTTTTCACGATGAAGGGAATTTCCCAGTCACGTGTTTCAATGATGGGGTTATGTGACGCGGCGGCTGAATTTCACGAACTAATGATGAAAATCAAGTCGGTGGAGGGAGCACAACAGACGCTTACGTTGCTGGATGATTTGATCACCGCTTCTGGCAGCTTTTCGGAACACATTCTGAAATTCTGAAGAGTGGAACAAGCTGTACCGACCCGGGAAGAGGGCGCTTCTCTTTCGAGATCTCAAGACACCGGAGAATATTGATCAGCCAAGGAGGAGGCATCATTTTCCAGGCGTCTCGTTGTACGCGACAAAAGCAGATCCGGTGACTTCATTGCCGAAGGACGTTAAGTTCGAGTGGACCAGGTGGAATGCAGTCAAGCATTCAAGTGCTTGAAGGATAAGTTGGTGCAAGCGCAATTGGATCGTTTCAAACCGGGAAGGCCGACGGAACTTGAAACCGACCCTTCCTTTCGGAGGGGCAGAACTCAAGAGACTGCTCAAAAGTTGTTTCCCAAGAAGATTTTAGTGACATCAGCATCATGTTCCCGTTGCCCGACATGGGGAAAGAGTACAAGGTCGATTTTGCCGATTTCTCAATGCTCGGCGTCAATGACGTAACGCTCAGACGGAAATTCGTTTGGACATCGAGTTTGAATCGATGCCGCGTGTTGATAGCGGTTAAAAAATAAAACACTTTTTCACACAGATGTGTTGCTTTAAATCGGATGAGGAGCTCCTTCGCTCGGCACTGGAAGCCATAATTCGAATCTCAACGCGCAGGCTCCGAATTTCATTTGGAGACTTTTATCGAGAGACAGCTTCCGTCGCATCTAGTGTCATCGTTTTTCCGCCGGCGGAGTCTCTTCTTTCCACTCACCTCTGAGTTAGTTTCGCCGAAAATCTGCTGCGGACCACCATTTGCCGACGCCTGCTCTGAATCGTTTGTCTTGATTTCTCTGCGCTCGATATTGCAGAGTCTCTCGATGAGAAGGTTGCCCGTTCTGTCTCTTGGTTGGAGATTCTGCCACACGTCTCTGAATGAATTGTAGGTACTGCCGAGCGCTGATAGAATTCTTCCCATGAGAATCGTCTCGGAAAGTTTGTGTCATTTGTCATTTTTTTCCTATTCGAATCAGGACAGTAATCAGATCGAAAATCGAAGCGAGGACGGGCGTTTAATCGAGCTTCTCATTCTCTTTCCGTCTCGATGGGGATCAAGACTCAGCTGAATACAGGTAATGGTGGGAGTCTAATCGACCTTCTTGTCAGATGAGTTACACGGGATGGAATAGAAGCCGGAGGTATGGTCTGAATCTTCGAAAGGTCCGAAGAAAAAAGAGGATTGCGATAAGTCACTTATTGCGGTGTTCAAGCTCCGAGTATCATGAGAAAAATATGGGAAAGAGATCCTGATTCCGTGAAGGTTTCGCAGGAAGAGTGCGTTCGCTACATCGAGAAGAAAATGGACCGAAACTTGCGAGCCTTGAGGGAAAATTAAAGAGTCTGAAACTTGCGGAAGGGAAAGCTCTCAGCGGCAGAGAGAACTTGCCGGATTGTTGCATCCGGCAGATTGACCGATGCAACATTCTGAATATCCGATTCAGGAAGGACTCGACCGAAAACGAAGGAGAACACTACTGTGCAAGAGGCCTTTGAATGCGATTAGTATCCTCTCCTGGTTGTTAACGATTATTCATGACGGTATCGTGAGCAGAAATTGGATTTAGAACCTTTCCATTTTAGGTCGAACTTTGGAGCTAGTTTCCTCGAAACACTATTTCGGCAAGTCTGGCGTCCTTATTTCAGAGATAACTGCTCGCGAGAGTCACCGATTCCATCCATTTTTTTTTGTTTCGTAGCTTATGATGTGAGTTCTACGTCCTGATAGAATGATCTCTCCTGTACTCTCAGTTCTTATTCAATATGGGATGTGGTATGGAAAAAAATTGAAAAATCCAAATTTTTATTCCGGTAAAATTTGAAAACGACGCGGTGAGGCGAGTTCGATGCTGGTGCTACTACAGGTTGACCGCGAGGAAGTAATCTACATTTTAAGATAAAAACGAAGTCCCTACTTTGACTTCAAGGGTCGCAGTCTATGAAATAGTGTGGCCTCCTATTTAAATATTGAGAGCGCTTCAGAAAAAAGAAGATGAACAAGTTGGGTACGCGTCATTTTTTTCAATCGCGAAAAGCTTCAGCTCTCTCATGGTCTTTACGGCTTCTTATTTGGAGCTCTAACGCTGAAGCTTTAAGCCAAAATGTCGAGATATGTACATTTGTTGGGTGATGCTGTTCCTTTAACCCCTGGGAGAAAGAGACGGAAGTTGAATCTTCGGTATTATTCCGTTTGGAATTCGGCGAGTTGAACCGCGGAATCGTCAACACGCCATTGACAAGCGGCGACTTGACCAGGCCTCGGGTGCGCTAGCCTCTCGGCATCGGCTGGCGCTTACCGCTCGTTACGCTCGCGGGCCCAGATGCTCCCAACTGCCGAAAGTGCGGCTACAGCAGAACGCCAGCATCATTTTCAGCGACATCCGTGTGATTAAGTTTGAGAAAAGTCTGCACACTCTTCACGAGAACCAGCAACTCTACAGGAGTTGACTCTCCTGAATGAACGTTACATTCCGCCACAACTTCCCAAGCATCTCTGGAGACATCTTTTTCAGAAAACAAACCAACTGCACTATAATACACCGCCACGATTGAACATTGAACACGGCATTCATTTCGCAAACAAACGTCCTGGAAAAATCATCGCTAGAAGCCATGTTGCTGACACCGCGGAATTTTTCCGTCGAGGAATTAAAATATTCCAAATATTTGGATCCCTCAGAGAAGCAACCAAACCGATTGTGAGATCGCTTCTAGCTCACTAATGTAAGTCATACGTCATGTCATGACTCATGACTGCCGCTAATTCGTAAACAAGTAGGAAGAGCCATCTGCGTAGGTACACATTGCGACGAGCATGTCTCTTATCGCTTGAGAACTTCCAACTTATCGAGTGAGCCGCGGGGAAGCTTTTATTGATAATCTCAGTCTCAATCGACTCCCGTTCTAGAATGTTCTCGATTTGCCCGAAGAATGGAAGCTTGAAGCCATTTTGGGAGCTTTTGCGTTGAATTCGAAATATCCGGCGCTTGTCGCTGCTCATTCAAGTTTGGGCAGGCTGAACCCTCATAGTTTTTACTTCCAAGCTCTGTAGTTTCATGGCCGATTTAGGAATGCCAGTGAGAAAGCGTACCTCCGAGTGGTTTCGGTTTCCGGTCCCTCTCCCCAGCTTCTCTCGGAATGCGTCATCGAGCGGGCAAGGAGGATGTGTGCTATATAAGCCACGACCCGAAATCTAGAACGCAATAGGATGTCTGGCTGCGTGAGGCACGTGAGTTGAACGACGGCAGAAGGACGCCATGACAGTGAGGACGAGTCGACGACAAAGGTTTGGTCCGCAACTGTAGGCTGCTGTGTGTTAACAGCTGTGATCTGTCCTTGACGACGACAGATTCAGGTATTTATTCAAGTCTTCTCGAAGCGCATATTCGCGCTCTATTCTCGCCTTCACCGATCCCGAAGACTGGCAGCTTGCCACGAGTTAGGTATGTCGGGAGAACGAAGCGATTTTCTATGCATCAGGTGTTTCATGATTGAATCTGCGGCCGAATTCTCAATGGAAATCGTCGAAGAACTGCCCCGCCCGACCGAGTGTTCGGAATACGACCCCGGAATTTCTTAGTCACGAAACTACTGCGTAGCAACGACGATGACGTCATCGCCCTTAGTGCGTCATAGGGTGTCTGGCCTGGTTCACGGCACGTTTCCGTATTCGCGTCCCCAGCGCACATAGGAAATCAACCGAGAACAATGAATATCAACCATATTGGCAACTAGATCGACCAACGGTATGGATGATTTGTTAAGAAGCGAAGACGAACATATGGGAAGCAAAGTGAGTGCCGTTCGGTTCAACTTTTCGGCGAATCTTCGGATCTGATCAAGGCATTATCGTACACTATATGCGTGCTCGCTAAGATGCGAAATATCCGGTCGTTCTGACGCTCCTAGGTAGAACAACAGGATTTTGTTGTTTGCCCTAGAAATGGCGGCCTAGTTCCGACGGCCCAGCGAGGCCTACGTGTGATCCCTCCAGAATACATGAAGACCGGTCATCAAATGTGCGTGCTGGATCCGCTATCGGACGCAGGAAACGGAATCTAGACTTTTTCGAAACTATCCCCCATTGTCTACAGATCTACGTTAGGAACTCAGCGAAACCCCAAGAAACGGGTCAACCACCGTTCGTTTCGAAATCAACGACGCCATCTTGTCAGGTTGTGCTGCCACCGCGTTTGCAATTTATATTTTCTCGAAGAATCCCTCGTAGGTACGGACAACACACTCGCCTTGCCTCTCTAGGTTTGAGGTCCGGTTATCCTTCGAAAGTGCGAGCGGGAATGTTCCAACACAAACTCCACATGTCGAGAAGTTTACGTATTCACTACTTCTGCCGAAGTCGGCACCGAATCGCTCCGAAGTTCATCAGGTGAATCGTTTCTCTTCAAAAGTGCAAGAACGATCTATGAGGATGCAACGAAAATGTTATTCGCTACAGGGCGTTACCGACGATTGAGTCATGTTCAAATAGTGCGCGAGTCAACTTTCCAACAATGAACTTTCATCATTGCTGCGGGGTATTCTTAGCGGAGGATTGCTTCAGCACAAAGTTCAGCAAGATTCTGATGTCCCTCTTCGACAACGTAAACAAAAACTTCACACAGCAACGGTTCTCATCATTGGTTTTCGTGAGGCAGCTAGCGGGATGTGATCATTTTCGGAAGGTTTCGAGCCGAACATTGTTTGTTCGAGTGTGAACCAAGAATTTCGTTGCAGCGCGGACTCAGGTAAAAGGAGAAAATTCACGTCAAATCTCGCTAGGCAAGAGAGCAAGCCATTTTTTTCTGCAGAATATGGTTCATAGCGACCGCTCGATGCGCCTTCGACCTTGGTGGTTGGCGACTGCTTTTGGCTTCCTTCATGGCGTTCCAAGGCCCTCCGCTCTCATGGCAACCAGTCACGGGTGAAGGCTACCCACGCGAATAGATACAGAAGAAACATCTTGGACCAGCACAAAACCGTAAAACTTCAGAAAATTCCAAGTCATCGAAAAGCAAAGTTTCATATAGCTGCATTAGTTGACTATCATGGGAATTTGAGAACGGTCGCGGACGCGCGGAAAAGAAACAAATTTTACGTACCTGCAGCGTCACACATCGGGATGCAATCTTGCCGGAGTGTGGTGACAGGAGAAGAATCGAGTCGAGTCTTGAATTATCCGATCCCCAGGAAGCGAAGTTAGGAAATTATTGGGCAAACGTTCGGCGTCTTGACGCAAGCATCTAGTCAACCAAATCAGCCTTCGGTTTCCGCGTGTGAACATTCAATCTTCATTCGAGGCGATCTTCACAGCTGTCAATTGAGGTCCCCATCGTCAAACTCCGCAAGAACAAAGGGTCAGTTGATTTGAAATTTCGTGCAGTTTCTGAATCTGTGTATCCAAGTAGTGTCATCAAGCCGCGCATAGTGTTCACTAATATTGCGCAAGTGTTCATCGTGATAGTTGTGAATGTGGTGAAATTACAGGTCGTCGCCGTAACGCGTATTAGGGTTCTCCAATTATGGCTGCAAGTCAGAACATATCGTACAATTAGTCCACCAAGGAATCAGCAATCACGGTTTGATCGAATTCGGGAAATGAAGATCCAGAAAACGAGCATTTCTCAGAATTTGCCGCTCGGTTCGTGATCGATGTCTCGCTAGCTTTGGAACGCGGCTCAGTTCCTCGAATGGTCTTCTACGCCGACATCTTTGAAGGAATGCTCTCGATGAGCTCGCTCGGCGCGTTCGGATACAATCAACTTCCGGGTTGCTCCATATTTCATCCTCGTAACCATCGTTCGCTTGTTTTGGATCCTGAATCCTACGCTCTGTTACATCCTATCATTCTGTGATATGTGTATTGCATCATCGAGCTTCAATCACTACAACTGTACATGAAATTCCATTTCCACGCTGCTGTATCTCCTAGCCAGGAGGTTAGTAAAGCTGACGATCGGCGGTTGTTTTTCTTGGGACGGTTTGACCTGAGGGTCCCATGATAGAGATTGCTACCTAGGTCGGGCGGAATAGTCCAGATCACGGTTACTCGAGGGGTTATTTAGTGCCAAAGCGGGCAAGCGGCTGGGGTTTTTCTTCCGCACAGGTTCGCTGGAACTGGTGGTTTCTCAACAAGGACCGCGGAACGGAATCGATGAAAAGGCTCTTGCGATGACGACGATGATGACATGACATCTTGAATACCCCTTGAGGGAAGGCACGTTCCAAACCGTTGATCATCTCCGCCGATGGCTTTCATCGACCTCTCCGATACTTCGTAATCAGCGATCATTTATCGCGTACGGACTCAACGCATCTTCGGAACATCGATTTTATGCTAGTGGAAGATTCTTTCGGAATTCCGTTTGCGCTCGATCGTAGCGTCTAGATACTCGGCTGGACCTGCGTTGATGAGACCGTCATGATCGAAGGTGAATAAGAGCGCGATTCCTGAGAAGATTAGCGATTGATCATCTCCTCAATCTTTCAACTTTCTAGCAGCTCTAACAAGGATAGTTCGTTTCACAGCGATTCCGCGACCCGATTCCTCATGAACACCGCGTTCGACGAGTCTTTTGAATTTTTGTCTCGAGGCTTGAAACCGATCCAGAGTTGCTTGAAACGAATCGATGGCGAATCGATACGTGATACTCGACGCGCGCTTCTACACCCAACGGATTCGCGAGGTCAAGAAAGCTCGATCGACGGTCCCAAGCTCATGCGCGGTGCACTCATAGAGCTCTCGCAGCATCATTGGCAATCTTGGAACTGACATCACTGCACATCTACGTGGATGAAGTCTACTACTTTGCTGATTCAGCATCCGGGGTCACATCAAACCGTTTAAACTCTTGTGATTCATCAACTGTTCATCGAATGAAGTCGGGGTTGAGCCTCAGCGCGAATCCCCTTTCGAAAAGAAGTTTCGTTGACGTGAAGTCGAGGCGAAAGACAGATAATTTCAAACGTCTGTCTTTTGTGTTCGCGATTCATGCAAGGACCGTATGGATGTCTCCAAGGAGACCCGAAAACATGGACGAGTTCTTCTCCTCTGATCTGCTAAGAATAGCAAGGTTCCACCATCCTAGGCTGATCGCCCTCCTTCGATGCACTCGGACATTGGCGTGTCGAGTCGGAGCGGCAAATCGGCAGTTGGCACGTCCTTCCGTGCCACTTGAAACGAGAAATGCCGAAGACAACGTACAATTAGTTCCACAAACCATCCTCCCGATTCTGTTTCTTCGATGGCTCGACTCGATGTCCCGGAGAAGGCTTTCATCCGAGAACAGCACTTTTGTTATCACGTCCACGACATTATCTCCCCGTCGGCGAGCCTGAGAACACTTTTAGCACCCTCAGGTATGTCAGGTTCTGTTTTGTGTTGTCAACGTCCTGTCCTTTTCCATTGCCCACTATAGACAAACTCTAATCTTCTTTGTCCGTTGTGGGTTCAGATACATGATCCCAACTCTTTACATCCCCACTTCATCCCACTCTCGGACGCATTCAATCCGACGTGTCAGCCGTATTATGAAGATTCTGAATGATTCCGGCTCGGATACCAATAGAGGGACGCTCGTTTCGGTGGCCCTCTTCCCGGTCCCGCGAGCACATCAAGGATTTTGGCGTTTGTTCACTTGAACCGCACTGTTCGAATCACGGTCCTACCCATGAGATGCGCCAACGATTTCGGAGAGCACAGCAGCCATACCGTGTAGTATCTTTCGAGTTTTCAGTGTGTTCTAATTAATGATTAGATTAGCAGACTATATCAGAGTCTACTGGCGAGGCCCGTTGTCCATAGGTTCTAACATCACGGAGCCTACGAGACCAAGCGTAACCAGAGATGACGATAGCGTTCATCACGTTGACAGTCAGCTTCGCAGTAGAGGTGGAGGCATCGTGTTTCACTTGAATCGTTCGGAGATAGACTTGCGCACGCTTGTTGCACCCGTCAGGAATCAATATTTTCCAAGGCCCAGCTTTCGTCCCCAACTACAACTGCCAGTTCTACCGCTGTCAGCTTATTCGGATCCCTACACCATCTAGATCGAAACCAACCCATCCTTAATAATGTCAATGAGAGTGTGCTCCTTCCCGCTAATGATCTGATGAAGAGATCTGATGTCGCCAGTGTGGACGAACAAGTAGGTCGGCTGTTGACACCCATGTCAATAACTTGGAGAGATCTTATTTTACTCCGGCGTTGTCTGGTTTTCCATTGGAAGCCGGCGCCACTCTAATCAATTCGAAACCGTTTTTCAGAAACGATCCTTCAATATCGTTTTGGCAGACTTTCTCTGAATACAGTTATCTCAAAGAACAACTCTAGGATTCTCTTGGTGACGACAACGACTAACAGTCATCGAACGCGAGAAGTAACGTCTTGCTGTTCGAAACGCTCGATTTCCGCGGAACTTCCATTCATCTTCTCTCGTTTCTTGGACACTCTGAATCAGGATCACGGACTGAACGCTTGGCTAGCCGGCAGGATATTTCGGTCTGGCGAATCCGCGGGTCAGGTCACCGTGGTGTGGCTCGGAGCAGCTAAGCGCGGCTTCAATCGTGCTAAAAATCCGTCGAGCGAAGCACTCTCTCAACTCGTACCGGTCTTTTCGGTGGAAATGTCACGGCGGAATCGGCGTCCGTCCTCAATGGCGAGCTGTCCGGAAGGCTAAATCCAGCCATAAATAGCAATTATGGCTAAGCCCGAGGGTTGAACACGGTGTTCGCCCAAAGTGCGAGAAGCAAGGCACTAGCAAGTTCCAACCAATGGGAAGGTATGCGACGGGCAAGCTTGACCGTTGGCCGTCTTGCAATGTTACCCGGATTATGTTCCTCGTTATGGAACCGTCCGTCGAGCCATACCAGCAGTGCCAGGACCTGTTCGGAATATAATCGCACGTTCGTGTGTTTGTTTGTCGTTGACTCTGTTTCGCTCGCTTCTCGGGCATTCGAATCCGGCCGGTTGTTCTCGCCGATCCGTCCTGTGTGCAGTCAGATTCTCATGAAGATGAAGCGATCGAGCGATATCGAGAGACTACAACAAGTCAACTTTGATGGGCTTGTGTTCATATTTATACATGTACATGAATCCAAGACGATGTTCGTCGTTTATTCTTCCTATAATACACCTGATCGTCTCTTGAGCAGACGTAAAACAAACTCTTCTTCTAATAAATTCGGGAATACCTGGGATTCCTTAGTGTTTTCCTTGCGCCAATTCTCCCACTGCCCGCGTCCGACGACCGCTCTATTCGTCACTTACTTGCTCTGTTTAAAAAAAAATCACCTCGAGAGGCTCAAAAGATGACAAGAGCCCGCTAAGACTAGTGAGTTTCCTTGGAAGTGAACCAAGTCAAGATTTTCGGAATTTCGAAAACAAAGAAAAAACGAAGAGCCGAGGTCTGAGCAGCAGTGACTGAATCCTGAGATGAGCGCGGGCGGGCAGTTCAGTCCTTGCGTGTGAATAGTGTGTTTCACACTTGTCGGGATGTACACCCTTTAACCTTCGCAGCCGGTCTCCTCTTAGTGTGGGTTTGAGGAATCTAGCGAGGGTCATGTTGGGCAGACCGGAAGGGTTGAGTTAGGTGGGCATTCGCAAATCAGAAGTCGAATAGCTAGAACACTCCCAACTAGGTTCTGCTGTTTTGGGCTGAGGGATCAGCTCTCGGGTGCCAGGAAATGTTGAGCTGAGGAACCGTGCACATGTTCATCCACCAGGGTGCAAACATATGTACGGTCGTCGAGCCTCAGTCCGGTGAACGGTACGTACGCGAACTTTCTCAGCCGTTTCAGAGCAACTGGTGGGCAGCTTCTTCTCATGAACGGTCCATTTGTCGGTCACTCAAGCTTTGATGACTGACGATTCGATGGCAACGATTGCAAGGACAATTTTGGCGCGCCGGTCTCCTCCCTTCGTTCGCCCCCTTGTCGGGAGTGGAACTCTTGCCAAACTTGAACAGGGAAAGAGGAAAATTCGAGGTGCGCGGTGAATAGAAATAGCGACCGATGATCTGCGAAGGTTCCAGGCCATAGCTTGCCGTTGGAGCGATACCGTTCTTCTCAGTCAGCAGGAAAGCAGGGAGGCAGGCAGGTGAGAGTACACGCGACCCACCGAGTTGCGTGCTTTTTCCTGCAAAGCATCGTTGCGCCTTCACTCAGGCACGGCAAGACTCCTTCGTATGGTAATGAAAAGTTGAATGTGTTCCCGTATTCATGAGTAAGTAATGGCGGCAAGGCAGGGCAACAGTCCGCTAGCCTTCTGCCAATGTAGTAGTTCACTCACCATGTCACCATTTTGCAGTTTCTCAAAGCGGCAGCCGTAGTGTCGGCGACGGCGACATACGTGTGTCTGTCAGCCGAAGTCTAATGAGTTGGAACCGGGACCCTTCTCGATTCAATTCTTCAGTGAAGCCTCTGATGTCGTTTCAGTCGTTGCTTTCTGCGTTTCTCTTTCTTTGCTTCAGTTGTCGAATGCAATTTTCAGGATTCACTGCTCCTCAGCGACTGGACGTTGAGTTGGCGCCATTCCGATTTTTTTCACGGTAGAGCCCATTGACGATCGTTTCTCAGGGAATGAGAACGCGTTCGTTGAGATGTTCACTATCGGATGAACATCTCAGCTCCGATGCCGGATGTTCCGATTTCCGATCTGTGCGCTCTTGCGGCTGCGTAAAGGTTACACTATCGCCAAATATTCATATACCGACCTCATCTAGCGTCCGAGATGAGATAATCGAGGATTGGGTATCGAGGAATCTTTCATTCCTGATGTTATAGTGGCCTCGCACGCCGCATCGTTTCCGAATCGCTCGACAAGCGATCCTCCTAATTCGAAATTCATATTCCAGTGATGGTTCCATACGCGTGTTCGGTTCAAGTCGAAGTACCTCCTCTACTGCGAAAGCGAAGTTCAACGTGCGTGAAGTCTAGTCATGGGCGTGATCGTTATCTCATATTTCTAACGGGCAACGAGCCCGGAATGATGCGATAGATCATTATTTTGTGACTCATTTTAGATGCGCCTTAGTTCACTTTGTAACAAGCTGTGGATACTAACGTGAGCATTGGAGCGAAGTATCAAACTAACCCGTGTCGTATAAGAAAGATGTCTCGGCCGATGAGTGCGAGAGTATCTCCATCGTATGTGGTGCGTTAAATTGTCTCGAAGCTGCACAAGTGTATGTTTTGCTCTCGTTTGGCGGATTGCTGGCTCCATGGGTGAACACGTGCTATCTATGTTGTTTTTCTTCTCTGACTGAATCCATGATGATGGCTTTTTTTTGGTAACTTCCAGCTGCTCGCCCATATATGATTACATGACCTCGTTAAGGTATGAATCGAGGGAAATCCCTAAACCAGGGACTCTTTCGACTCTTCGCGTTGCGGACGGTGGCGAGTTTTCTCTAGTTATTCAATCAGTCAGAGATTCCTCATCAATGTTATCTTTGGCTTATATAGTATGATGATTCAGATGATCAGAAATGAAGGAGCGGTCAAGATGGGCTCGTACGCGATGCGGTTATTGATGTATAGAACGGTTTTTCTTGGTGGATTTATAGCTATTTGAGAGGGAAACCAGTTTTGGAGCGCTGACCTTTATGCCTTGTATCGTGTTGATATGACTCCGGGGCGGATATTCAATATTGGAAATTGCGGGCATGCCACGAAAAAATCATCCATCGTGCCATCGAAAGACTGCCTATCGTCTTCCGAGACACCGTCATTCGTTGTGCTCTCGAACGGAGAACACTCTCGTAGTTTGAAGCCGGCGAGGAGCCGTAATTATGATATAGCCATGTTGAATCAGTCTGGTATCAAGTTTCTGATATTGTCTAGAATCCAGAAGGTTGTTTTCGATTCCACTACCGAGAGATAACTCCCTCGGATGAAATCGTGTGACTCTCTCTGGCTCCGAAAATAAGATCAGGCCTGCGCATCTAGCGATTATCAGAAATGAAATGTTAGCCAGCTCGTGATAACCATCGGTATCGATCAATCAATCTGCCCTGCCCGAATCTCTGCTCAAATTTCCCAAGGGTTGGTATCGAAGTCGGTAGCTGACATGGCGAGATGATACGTATTGACTGTTTCGCGATGCAAAATGATTCGGTTTTCCTTTGGTGAATGAATTCTGATGACGAGAGACTCGAATTCTGTGGAAACACTTTGGAAATGGTACTGTACCCACTGCTCTGGATTTTTTGGAATCCGTCTTTTGTTATGACATTCTTGATACGCGACGAACCTATCGACGTCTTTTACGATGAAATACAGCCCGTACCAAAGGGTTGGAAGTCCCTGATTAGTGGGAGGATTCCCGTGTAGAGAATCATCGATGTTTCTGATCAATTCTTGTGATGACGCCGTGCTGGCGTGTGATGATTTCGTATTTACTTCGAGATAGTAAGTAGGAACCCACGTCTTAGTATGTAGTCTTAGAGTTTAGTATGTAGAGTGTATGACATCATTGAGTATTGAGGATGTACGGAGGAGGATGCACTATAGTGAAATATGAAGCAGAAATCTTGAGCCTCGTCTCGTCAGGCCGAACACTCGTGTCGGCGCGTGGTGATTTTGTAGCCGTTTGATGATAGTATGTAGAACCCTTATTCGTAGTAAGCAGAGTGCATACTGAGTGTTAAGTGCTCCCCGAGGAGCTGATATCAGAAACGGACGATGAATCCGGAGTCTTGAGACTTATCTCTGGCTGACAATGAGTCTAATGGACTTCACCAGAGCGGATCCCGAATCGAATGCCCGTTTCTCTTCAAACGATTTTGTTCAGAACTGTTCCACCAAACGATCGTAGAGCGGGCGTTCTCACTACAGATATTGAGTTTCGTAGTATAATATCTTGGGCTGCGCCTCATCGGGCCTTGGGCCGCGTCACCAAGCAAAGAGCTATCGCGGAGTTACCGCTGTTAGCATGAGGATCAGGGGAACGCATCTCGCCAACTTCCTAATGGAATGGTGTTTAATATGCTCGATAGTAAGTATATGTACATGTAATTGAAGTGACGATTGACTTCATTGTGATACTCATTGAGGAGTTATCTGATGCTGAACGCTGTCGTGCTGAAGTTGGGGATTGTTTCGCCCTTCCCCGAAATACGCGTGCGTGGGGTTTTGAACCCCGATAGAAATACGGTTGCATGGATCAACGCGGAGGCACGGAAAACTGCCGCATTCATGAGTAAATGGTCAGTATATTCACATTGCTCGATTCCTGATAGAAGAGTCTCGGGAGAGTAAGGAATTCGAACTCGGCTTTAAGTTCAGATTCATGGTCGTTCATTTGAGAGGATGCACCGTTTTACGAACTTGTGGCTTTCCTCTGCGGCTTGCGGTGTCATGAATCGTTCAACTATGTAGAGATGATGCATTCATGTCGAGAATTGATAACAATTCGGTACACCGTTTCTCAAACCTGTTTACGAGAGGAAGAACTCATATTATCGTTAAGATGACGCCTTCGCGGGAATCATGTCAAGCTAAACGGTCGTCGAAGCCGTGTAAGCAAAAAAAATAGGGGAAACCGGAAATCTAACTGTCATTTACGTTCATGCTGACGAATCTGATGTGAACAATATCGAGTATGAGATCCTCTCATCTCCGTCCAAGAATAGTCCATCTGGGGAATGGATGTTTTCTCCGGTATCGAGATCGCTCATGCATTCAAAGTATTAACATGAGTCGGCGAGAGAGTTTATATCGAAATCGGGCAGCCTTCGGTGTGCTTGAAACTTCCGCGCGGGAGAATCTCGCTCTATTTCCATGTATCGTCGGTTATAATGGGAATAACACGCCGATTTTCGAGAGGAGAATCGATTCGGATTCGGCGAACTTCGTGGAAGAATCGAAGTAAAAACCTTGAAACTTCTCCGTATGAACAAGCCAACACGTACTGCCCGTTGGATGTATACATGCGAGTTACGATGCAACTTGTAGAGTAAAACCACTCATCGCATAGACGGATGATTCGGCAAGTTGAATACTCTGGAGCAGTCCAGCCTTGACGATTTGAAGTTGTGATGCAGCTCCATGAAACCCATCTGACAGCGCCGGATCCGAGTTACTTCCGAGTGGGTTCCTCATTAGAAGCGTTTAGTGTTCAACATAAACTTCTGTTTGAATAGATTACCGCTGCTTCTGAAGAAAACGATCAAAGGATCTCAGAGTCTCGGGAGCTAAATTCTGGAATACGCCAAGAATGCTTGTTCTCAGAACGCGGGTTCACTCTAAACCTGACTACTGTTACAACTTCAACGCATTCTAGGACATCGCTCTCTACCAGCGCGTTGCAACGGCAGACGTAGCTCAGTAATTGTGATGAAGAACCTCAATACTATGGCGAACACAACGAAAGTGAACTTGCGACAAGAGCCGCCTCCGTGGTGTAATATTTCCAGAAACGTCTCTGAGTAAGTTTGTGTGAGGGAGAGCAGAGTTTCCTTGAGTCTGATTCTCGAAATCGGTGTTAAGAGGAGGGAGTTCGGAACAAAGTCGCTCTCGATGCAGTTTGCGACAGTTCGCGGGAACCTGATTGATTGCTATCAGACGTATCATACAAAGAAAGGACGGACGTGGACAAGCAAAGATTGCTTCGAAATGCGCGAATACGAAAATGGGAAAAACTGACCGTTATTGAGGTGTCGCGGATTATGGTTCTAGGCTGCAAACTTCATTGATCGCGTTACATAGTGCACATCATTTATTGCTTGATGACTAATTGACCGTTCTTATCTACGAAGTCGCTTGGTGATCGGGTCTACCGTCGGCGGGCACAAAATCGACCGTTGGTTACATATGAACGTTAGTCACATTCTTTCAGGGTCTGGTCACAGAGTAAATACTGTCGAACCCAATGCCGAAACTCTTGGTATCACGGGATGGAACTCTTCGCGAGAGCTAGCAAGCTTGAAAAGGCGAGACAAACCGGAAGAGCTCGAAAGTTGTCGGGTCCAAATCTGAGTCATTGTGCCGGGGAAGAGCGTTTCTCCTCTCCGTGAGAACCAGTCAGGTCTGAGGGCTTGATGTTTCGTTCCCCAGGCTCATCTCAAAAACTTCCGAGAAGGCTCCGCATGGGCGGTAATTTGAGCAGAATAACTTCGGGAATCCAGTTATGAGAACGAACTAGCGTTTCACCGAATACACGCAGGCGCATAACTCTCGAGCGGGGAGAGCCAAAGCTCAATTTGACCGGGTCTGTGATCGTCTGAAATTGAACGAAAAGGGTGCGTGAGTTCGGAAACAAGATATTTCGCTCGAAGATTGGAAGCCGACTGAGAGATCAGGCACTTAGATGAAGCAATCTATGAGATACAATGATTTGCGAGGAGAACAGACTGAAATGGAAACCAGTGGTGGTCGGGCATCATCCGATATCATGAGCGTGAATCTCCAAATTGGCGAGACAATCTCCATATTGTAACTAATTCCACTACGCGGAATCCTAAATCATCAAATCAGTGACGTCTTCGAAGTCTGTCTGAGATCCGAAAGTAAACCCAAGACAGAAATTGTTCTGTGTATTCCATGAACATTAGTATTTGCGACGGCAAAACGATTGCGTTGGCTCGCCGTGTTCAACCGATTAACCACCACTAGACCGACTCTCCGGATTCTTGTTGAAAAGTGTTCTCCAAATTGATCTACACTCACCCTGAGTGTTGTGTCTACCAAGGTCCATGGTTGCATCGAAGTCTGTCAGAGGAGGTCAATAGCGGGTCTACGACTCGAAAGAGTTCGATTACAACTGGAGTGAAAGATCCATGACACACGAGTCTCGACAATGATGGCTGAAGCTCTGTCATTTTTCTGAGAGATCTCGATCCCTTGGATAACAGGCTTGGACACTAAAGTACAGGCCGAATTCTGATCGCGAATCAATCATGCCGATTTCAGGAGTTTGGAGTCGATTTGAGGAGCTCTTCATTGGTTCCGTCACTTGATCCTCACCTGTTGACTGTCATGGAGAATGCTTGCGGAAAGAAACGTTTTCTGATCTAGTTCTGATGCCCTCGAGAAATTATATCAGCTACGCACGCGAACATTCTCGTGGCTTCCACAGTCCAGGCTGCCTTTTGAGAGGGAAGGAAACCTTGGTTTCCGCCATCGAAGGAAGGCTCGCTCCTTGGGCCTCCGTTCAATGCGTGCAGACTTCAGTTGTAAAAGTTGTGCAGCTTGATGAAGGAGACTTTCTTGTGGTGCGCTGTAGGCTGGGAATGCTTGTTCCTATGAGAATGAATGTGCAGGAATGATGTTAGGCGGCCATGTGAGGAGAACGAGTACGACTGCCCTGAATCAAAGTCAAAAGAGAGCCCCAAAACAATGTTTAGAGTTTTCCGTGCTTCTCAGAGAGTGGCGATTCTGTACGTCGATCGAATTTCAACACGAGATTGATTGTGAGAGTCAGTTGTGCCAAATAACTACAGGTGGACACTAGAAGGACACACCGAAGCGCAGTGAAGATGCTTGAGGGCTAACGGAAAGTGCGTGGACGCTAGAATCTTACCGTGGAGGACATCATAAATTGTCAAGGGGTGGCCGCCTCGGCACAACTGCGAGCTCCATCTCTCTCAACTTCATTGAGGTCTGTCCGGAAGAGCTCCGGACGAAGAAAAACCCTAGTTGTGCTGAATTTAGAAGTTGGGACGAGTGCGCTAAACTTGTACGTCAGTCAAGACTTCGCTGGTGATACGTCCCGAATATGATGATGGATCGCTTAGAAAGCAATGATTCACGGGCTGACTCCCTCAAATAAACGATATGTAGACATCAAAATGCTGAAACTGGCTCTGGGGTAGTCGAAGGATTCAGGTCTTCAGATGGTGAAACGGTCGAAATCACAAAAGATAATGATCGGGATGCGAATAGCATTGTTTTGACCCAATGGAAGATCCTGGCGAGCTCCTTTGGATTCAGAATCGATTCCCACAATGGGCCGAGAGTCAGTCTCTTCGGGACGGGAAATGCGTGAGACTGGAAAAATATTGATCGAGCCCGTAAAGCGGTCATGAAATACTTAACAGACGCCGACAGGGCTACCATGCTGTGTGGTTTCCAATTGACTTTGACATTGAACACGGCGCGCGCACTTCGGGGCATTCGAGAAAGACAAGGAGTTCCACAGGCTCAGAGAGCTTCAAAATACAACATGCTCGAACGGCTAAAGAGGGGTCGCATATCCGAGTGAACAATCATTCGTAGTTCGGAGAGCAAATTATAAACATCTGTGTCTCAGACTGATTCAGCTCCGGCTTTTGTTCGCGATTGCTGCATTATGTGACCGCATTTCACCTGTTGCAATGATCTGGGTTGCGAGTACGCAGAATCGTGCTTCGATCGCATTGTTCAGAACTTGATACAGCCCTTGGCGGCTTGCATTTCGTATTCAAGGCATGACAGCGATCGAGCTAATCGAGCCGAGGCTCGATAAAATCGTATCTAAGGGCCTCATTGCTGGATCACATCTCCATGAGTTCTTGCGAAAGCAGATCAGGTATGTGAATTCTCAGAATCGTTAGAAACGCGGGACAAGTCGTTGAAGTGAGAACAACTTACAGCAGGGCTTGAGTCCACTCGACCATGTTTTGAGAAGAAGAAGGAGAACGTACAGTTTCGCGAATAATGCTGGAATCTCCAGAACTCCGATGGCATGTTGTAGAGCTACCGAAGGCCTACCCGGGGAAGAGAGCGATATCGAAATATCCCATTATTTGCTGAGTAATGATTGCTTTAAGGCCGTGGACTTGGGCCCTCTGCGAACTGCATGATTTCGGAGTTATTTCTGCCGACAAACAATTGGAATTGCATTGAATGTTTGGGACTCAATTTATTTCACGAGTTGATATTATCGGAGGAGTTCATGCGGATGACTTGGCAGGGATTCCTTTTGCAATCCGGCAATGTCATGCGTCAACTGATTGGAATAACTATGCTAGGATCTCGGTATTCCGCCTAGCGAACTTGACCAGACTATATCTGGCTTATGATGAAACCCTGCAAAAATCTCGCGAATCTCTGTCAAAACTCGCCAACAGGCGCCCAACCGGCTAAGCCAGGTCATAGACCACCTCAGGTACACCTGAGCTCCTTCCGGTGGCGCCGCAAACCCCTCAATCTTGAAATATCAAAGACAGACCGGCCGCTACTGCCTGAACCGAATCCTTCGCGAACGCTTCGGTCCGTGAAGGCGTGAAGTAGCGTCGACCCTGTATAGACTTCGGTTGTGGATCGTGAAATCGTGCTTTCAGGCACGATCTCAGTCCACTCGCTTTCTCGACAAAGGCTGTCGAATCCTCCGCTGCCCGAAACTTGATTTTTTTGGCGGTTCCTTTGCTCTTCTGTGCATCTTGATCTCTCTTTTGGACGGAAGTATGTATTCCGCACCGGTTCCCGCGAAGAACCTCAATGCATCCATGTAAAGGACCGTAGCGAATGTGTAACGCATTGGAACATGCTTGACTTTTGAGGAAAAATCACCGAAGACGATTAACAGATCAGACCCGGCAAGCTCGAGGCTGACTGTGAACGCCAGTGTCGTCGAGATTGATTCGCCATCTTTGCGGGAGGCGCATCCCTAAAACAGCAACGAGGATTTACCTCCCACGAACGCCAAAAATTTCAACGATTTGCTAGATGATATGAAACCGGCATCGCACTGAAATCGATCCTGCGCTATTCTTGGCCGTTCGCTCAAATCGGTTTTACGTTGAAGTTAGCCAACCCAGATTGAATTGAAGGGATGCCGAATGACCGGACACTCATTTATGTTCGCCCGCGTTCTTCAATTTCTGAGCTCAATTCTCGCAGTTCCACTGGAAAATACATGTAGAAAAACTGTCATCCTTGCGAACCTGCCATGCCCACCATGATGGCCATTTTTCAACTGCTCTCGGCTGTGCCAAGCTACCACAACAGGTGCAAACGGACAGTACGCTTGAAGTCGCTGCGAAGCACGACCGGGTACGCTGGTTTTCCCTTATATTTCATGTCATGGGAAAAAGGTGCGAGTTAGCTCTCATGCGAATTCAGTGGAGCTATGGTCCCATCCAAAACGGATTCGGAGGAACATCTCTGAGAGATTCCAAACATCGCCAAGGACTGGACGTTTGAAAATGTTCGAGTAATTTCCACCGATCTCCAACTCTCTGCGCGATTTTCACCGGTTCCCAGCGCGAGTTAATATTTCTATTCGTCCTAGAAATGTGATAGAAGATGCATTCCTCCCATTCCCGCAATGATCCGATAATCGGAAGAAATGGACTCGGGCCCTTCTGAAACTGCTCGGTTCAATTATCGGGGAGTATCCATGAGTCGCGCGTGATATCCCATCCCGGGAATCGGTGGCTGTACACCTGATACCACATTTCAGGTTTCCTCCCACACGCGATTCGATCGATTCACATGTCGCGCGTTCCGAGGCAGCCGTGGTTATGATATGACAACTTGTTCCGTTTACTTGTTTCGTCCTCAACTTGAATCACGTTGACGAATTCCGTCCGGTTTGAAGGCCTCAAAGCTGGAGTAAGTCAGCTGGCCATTACGAAGTACGACCGGATGATCTTGCCGTACGGGAACATTAGTTTCTACACAGCAAATTGATTATGCTCGGGATATTTTTGATGATTTCGTCTCGAGCCATGAGGAAACCCTTAAAAATGATTCCGTGCTCGGATAAAGTCCGTCGGTGACAATCAGCGAGTGGTATACACATACGTATTTTTATGCGAGGTTAAGGTGCGAATTCTCCGGCAAGGCCGATAATAAGATATAATACAATGGAACATTTTGGAGAATCAAGCCTCGTAACTCGAGAAGTTGTGTCATCGTGACGAGTGTATCTGATAATGAATTTGCATTAAAGTTGACAGAAACACATCGCGTAAATCAGCGAACCCCAAAGAGTTGGATTGAAGGGTCGTCTTGTACAAACGAAAGAACTCTACTCCGAAACGCTCCAGTTAGATGACGAATATCGCAGTCGCAAGCGGCTCAATTTACGGTTTATAATTCGAACCTGATGTCTTCAGAGCAGGCTACGCTAAACGTCCTCAAGGAATGCATTACTCGTAAATCAGAGATGACTCTCATGGAAGTGATTCGAGGCGACAAGAAATGCAGCCTCCTGACAATTGACGAGGGCGGATAACTCGAATTTTACATAAATAAAACTTCGAAAAACTACTGCTTGAAATCATCGCGTGTCTGTGACGGCACTCCACCACCATTCCCCTCGTCTAACGAATTGATTGACGAGCTTTCAATGTCAATGCTTTGAAGCATGAAACACACTTAAATGGAATAACACTCTCACAACCATTTGATGTCATTCAACCACTAAGGCTGTCAATAATTTCCAGACTCAAATACGTTCGATAACCGTGATAAAACTCCGCACTACATACTAGGATCGCCGCGATGTCCTTCCATTGCGCTTTCTACGATGGAGCGCTACCACGCGCGATCAACCACTAATGAACAGCAGTTGAAGTACGTTTTCGTTCAGGCAACATCGCGTGTTTTCCCCCTGTGTGTGTGTCTCGCCGTCGATTTGAACGCTCGGATTCGGAATCGCCCTATTCATCGATAGATTCGCTTCATACATTTCACACGAGTTACGGGAAAAAACCCATGACCCTGCGGCAATCATGAAACAATGACTGACAGGGGTGAAGAGTTCTGAGAGAAAACTGCTCCGCGCTTTAACAAATCAGATGTGGTACTTGCGGTTGACAACACTGTTTTTTAGAGAAGGCGTTGTCCGGGATAGAAGCGAGCCGAGGTTCCTGTTACAGAGATCGAGAAGAGGAACACTTAGGCCTGTCTTGAGCTATGAACGGTGAAATCGAGAACAGGTTTCTCGGAAGAGGATTTTTTTCCGTGCCCCACTTTTTTCACCCCAATTTTGTCGTGCCCCTCCGTGGTCCTGCAGAAGGAAGGTGTGAGAAAAATGAATACGCAAGCATTCAATCGGCATAATTTCCAAGAAGTCTTGTTCATTGTTTCATGAACGGATATTTACATCACATATAGACAGTTCGCTGAAGCTCACAATCTGTGCCAGAACTGCGGCGGATGATTCTCGCGAAGTCTTCTCATCTGAGGGTCAAGCTTGGTGAGTCTGAGGCGAAGATCTCCGTGATTTCCAGCCCATGTCTCTGATGGTGCATGAGCCGTGTCACGGTACTGGAGCCGCATTCTACGAAGCATGACGAGGGAAGTGAACTAACATTTCCGCAGCACATGAACTCAGCCTCGGATAGACGTGTCTCGCGTTCTCATCTGTCCACATTAGCACTCCCTTCGCTCAGAACACGGTTTCCGCTGACTCGTTGCACTGAAGCTCAGTCAACTCATTCTGATATCCAACCTGAACATCTTCTAATCTGACCAAGAATGGTTGGCTGATCCACGAGACTTTGGGTCTGAAAAGCTTTCGTTGAAATCGTCCACGAGACTTCCCATATGATTGATGCCAAAGCTCTGCTAGTCACTGCACAACAAGTGTACAATACAACAAGCCGGAACAATTCTGATAGTATGAAAGGTGACCATGGCTCCATGCCCCACCGAAAATCGTTCATGCCCCACTTGTTGGCCGCACGCCCCACCGTGAGAAACCCTAGAATCTGACTTTGAGATGTTCAGCAATTATACTCTAGTACAGCGTTTCCCAAAAAGGGTTCCACCTTCGCTTGAGACATTTTGGATGAAACCGCGGTTCGCCATGCAAATCTTGCCCTGTGGTGCTGAGCGTTCTGACCGCCGCACATTGCTTGGTCATCGTTTTCCTCGGATAGCGACGAGATTATTTCCAGAGCGGGGATTCTCAACTCAGACGTTTGGGTTTCGAGATGCACTCGCAGCTAATTGAGAAACCCACTCTGTTGAAGAACAGAGGATGAACTGGGGAAGACAGAGCTAGAGCCCGGTGAATTTTGAGAATATGAGACGATCGTATCCTGAACTATTGGACTGTTCGACCGTCCTTCTGTTCCGAGACAGTTTCAGTTGTACTCGTTTAAATGGAAGATGGATATTCGTTCACGATATCTCAATTTCGAGCCGAATTCTGAGGGTTTCTGCAGACTGCGAGCGGAGCCTTTTCGGTTTCGGGGGCTCAGAATCTGAGAGGCGTCATTGAGAGTCAGTTCGCTGCAACTTGTTCTTTTGGAGAGCCGAATTCTCGTTTCTTGTCGTGGAGAGTGCCCACGAATCGAATCAACGGAATTCTTTGAAGCTCGCCCGCGGCCTTTATTCGAGAGCACTTCTCAAACCAAGCTTGAACATGCCACCCAGTTGCTGCCCTTGACATAAGACTCAAAGTACTTGACTCTTGGTCAACGATCCGTGTTTCATAAGCGTGCAAAACCCCTCGATTTTCTTGCAATCCTGGACCCCCCTTATCTTCCATGTTGGAGGATTCCTTGGGGGAACAAGAAGTACATTGCCCTGAGGCTGGATCGAAGATACTATAGGTGGACTCTCTGGATCGATGCCTGGAAGCAGACGGTTCTGAACCAGATGCCTGAATCGCGCTACTTCACTCTCTCGATTCATTCGCAAATCGAACCGTAATGTCCACTCGATCGAATCGTTTGATCATTCGTTCCAGGTCCTGTTCCAGATCCTGTTTAGCTCGCAAGTTTTCAAGATCCAACGTGTAAGGTACTTGTAACATTTCACCCCAACTCATAAACGAGGTTATAAAGCTCGCTCAGGAAATCCGGGAACCATTTTCAGAGGATCTTATGATGAAATATTCAAATATTTTGCTTTTCTTCTCGAATTCACCTGTTGGGATATGAATCTCTCGAGAGAAAGACAGGAGAGTCCAGAATCGAATCGTGCTCTCAGCACGAGCATAATGCGACAAATATTGTTATGATGATACTTTTCGTTCACAGGCGGATGCGGAAGCCGAAGCGACAGTCTTGCCTCCTCAATATTAGCTAACAAGTGTCGATCCCATGTCGCACTTCCGGTGCATTCACAAACCTCCATTACCATTACCGGAGAGATTCATATTTGCGTAACTTTCCGATCCACCAAAATGGTCCCATTCGAATCACATCAGACGAAATACAGCAGTGAGAAAGAATTCGAGACAAACAATAGATTGATAGGCGGTTGATCAAAATCTTATTCATCTTCATGACGGCTGCGCATCATGATCCTTAACATGACGATTGGCCGAGGCAGATGGAGTTGCGCGAATAAGAATGGAGAGAAATGATGAGCCTGAATGAAGAGGCCACTATGCCCTCCACAGAGGTCTACAGTATTTCCTCGTGAGTTCCGTTTTGGGGAGGGTGAACGAGGTTTTTGTCGAATTCCGCTGATCGTGGAGCAATCGGAAAAATGCGGAGTACAGAAACAAGGGAGCGGAGAAACGGGTAACGATGAAAGTGAGGAAGAAAGAATATTCTCGCGCGGTACAATGCAGTATGTTCATTCTCCTGAGTTCTGTTTCGGAGGAGGGGGGAGAGGATGACTTTTTCCGTGTCTGAAACTCTTGTTCGAGTCTCCCGGAATCCCGCCAGTGTTGAATGCGCTGACAGTCCGGGTAGTTGAGAAGTCCGTGGGGATAAATCAATGATTTCCGAGGGGTTCACAGGGTGCTGCGTTCCCGGAAGGATTCGCTTTGGAGAAACACGGCTGCCTTACCCCCGGAACCGTCAAGCTTGCCTATGTGGTCTTGCCAGACCGTCGACGTGGCGATCTTGTTATCTTTGGAGGAATCATTCTCTCATTCGGAGCATAATGGACAGAGAACGGGAGATCGATCCAAGAACTTCCTCCGCACGAGTTCATTTGGCACGTTTTCTGAGAGCGAGCCTGGCTGCATGTGTGCTACCGCAGGTAGTTACCGCACTGCACTCCTTTGCTCTTTAGAAATGAAGGCTAGTGCTTGTGTTGCCATTCGGTGTTGTTCGGAACACTCGATGAACTGCACCGGACATTTCTGTGAGTCTCATTGATGAGCATTTCTCGACCCAACCGCGTTCTCAGTTCCCCGACCCCAATTCCGACCATGCCGAAGAGAGCCCGCTTACGATGAGCCCTGTTTCGCTCAGCGCTTTTCCCTCGGAAACCGATCTACAGCATTTAATCGCGAAACAGCGTTATCATCGGTGTTCTGGTGCCGGAGCCTATTGCGTACATCCCGGTAGATCTTGTGTGTCCCTCGAGTGTCCATTCCGATTGGTTAACTTGGAGGCGTTTTCCCGCCAAAAGTCCGGAGCAGCTTTGGCAAAGTTTGCTTTCAGAATGGATTTTCCATTCTCGAGATTGTAGTTGGGTTCATTCGTCTCAGCGAACGCGCAAAACTGTCATGACTATGAATCATTTTTCACGAACAGAGCCATTTCTGAGTTATTGTTTTGAGAAGGCTATCCAACAGCTCTGCATGAAAATACATAGACCAATGGATGCATTTCCGATTTTGATGCATCGTTCTCCTGTTTTCGGTTCCCAGAAAATGTTCGCGGAAACGCTCCGAGGAAGCTTTGGCGGGAGACCTAGCGCGTCACACCATGATACCGAATTCGACCAGGACATGAGAATTCGGGAAAACTGCTCGTGGTCCGAAGCTGTGAGGCTGGTGAAAGTCTCGAGATAGCGCTGATTTCATGTAACAAGAAGTGTTTGAATGGACTGAATCTACCTCCCATCTGCCCTGAGCGAAGGGGACTGGTTTCGATTGCTATCGCATGGTCTCCTTCTGATAACGAGCTCAGCTGAATTTATCAGAAACTCTCCGCCCGAGTCGCTCCTCTCGAGTACGCGGTGGAAGCTCAGGAGCAGGAGCCCTGATGGTTTCTCAGAGCGTTGAGCAAGAATATTAACGCCCCGACTACCTGGATCGCATAGCGCTTTCGTCTAAGCAGGCAAAATGGCCATCATCCATGTATCTAGGACGCCCTTCTTTCAGACTTATCGCAACGCGTCCTCCGAGTTGCGTCGCTGAGATATGCGAGTGAACGGGCAGACGGGCCTGTGATCAAGTCTTTATTTATTCGCTTCTCGCTTTACTCCAACGACAGCGATAGACAGTAGTGCTTGGACGGGCGAAAAATCGAGCTCGGTCTCAGTGTCGATTCAATTTTTCGGGATATTTTGGCCAACCACTTCTGGCGCCTATCTTCGTTATCTGAGCAATCGCCCCGGTTTCATCGACGGTTTTTGATCTGAACTTCCGCTGGTGAAGCTCAAAACCGTATAGAGGGCGATGTGGTTTATGCTGTTGATTCATTGCTTGTGTTTACTTGGGCTCGAGATGCGTCTCGGCATGAGTCTCCAACATACAGACGATTGTGCTGCTCTGCTAGCAACATTGATCCGAAATTCGGATTCGAGTTTGTGAACATTGTGGAAAAAAATGTTGTACCAACGGAGCTATCCCACCTAGAAATCCGGCGGAATTAACGAACTAAAAACTCCTGCACACAAGAGCTCGAATGTGTTTGAAGATACCCTCCTCCGAGTGATCCTTAAATACCATGTGGCGCTTGGATCAAACATCGTCCTTTTGGAGTTTGGAGATGACTAGCTTGACAAGATGAACTTTCGTGTCCTCTCGAGGCTCGCATTCAGCGCTTTCTGAGGTTTTCGTCATCGATTGAAGTATCACGAGATTCCGCGAGCTTGTGCATTGGAGCGATCACAGAATTTTCCTTCCTAACACAAGTGCAGTTGAGTCCAAATGCAGGATTGACGCATACGGTGGATTCCTGTTCGAGGCGGTCGCTCTGCTAGATCCCCGTCCAGACTGTTTGTCTGTCAAGGTGTTTCGCCTCAGTTATTGTGGCCGTCGGTTCAGGACCGGATTTTACGTGATGAGCATCGCATGAATGATGTTCTCCACTTCATTAACGATTCGGTCCGAGGAAGGGCAAGATCAAGTCAAGCCATGTGATATTCTGGGTTGAATTTTCGGAGGATTGCCGCCACGCTCCTCGGTCGTTTCGCTGACGATGCCGGGCTGTTGGCAGGAATGGGTCCCCGAAGACTTGAGACGTTTCGGAAATCCTGTCTTGACATCGGTCGCGTGGCTGTGGTTTTTCGGATGGCTGACAATGAGAGATTCACCTCCTCCTGAGCGATACCTTCCGATAATCCTCGAGGAGGGTCTAACAGTTCGGCAAATTTCAAGGTCGACTCATACTGATAGGTGGAATCGAGGATCACTTGTGAATGAATCACTTATCAAAGCGAACGCAGAATCTGCTGCGAATTGAGGAAACTCTTTTCCTATTCTTCCATCACGGGGGCGGATTCTTCCAACTGGAAGAAAAGAAAACGAGGAAGAGATCGAAGAGCGTTTGTTTTCATTAGCGGAAGCCCAATGATACAATCGTAGTAATGGTTGCTGCTGACGTTCTTCACGCGGGAGACGAGGTCGCTGTCAACTGGTCCACTCGACCAAAGAAAAATTCTCATTGGTCGCATCCTCTCGTGTTTGAAACCTCTCACTGCTAAAGATTTCTTTTGAACTGTGGCGGCATGTTGTTGTTCCTTTTGACCGCATACTCGGAGCTTGGATGCTGAGCACACTGGAGTTTCGGATTTCCCAGCACCAACTGAGCACAGAGGCGTCGGGTCTCCCAAGGTCTATTCAATGCTTTGCTTCTGCAAACGCGCGAGCTCTATTGCCGCACTCTCAGCGGAGACGGCGAGATGCTCGGCCCCTCTCGGTCCAGGATGCATATGGAAGTTGGCTCGGATTTCACCATCGCATCGTATATGGACTCCTCTGCCGTTGATGTATATTATCTATGGGAGAGTGTTTTTTTCTGACACCGCTGAGCCGCCTCGAGCAGCTAACGAAACTCTGATTACCAAATTTCTTCCAATCGACGACGAAAACCCCAACTCAAGACGTCCCTCACGTCTGGCGGTTGATGGCCAGCGGAGCCGTTCTGTTGTAATTTTGTAGCCCTCGTTGTCGTTGTGTCGTTTCCGGACACAGAATCACTCCAGACGAGTCCGATAGCACTCGACCAAGTGAGTTCAGAGTGAGGTTCATCGGGAACTGCTACGAAGAACATGCACCTCGGTTTTTGAAGACTGAGGGCTCGAACAGCTGGAGGAACGATTGTTCCGATGTGTAGAACTCTTCAGCCGCCTCGGCATCAGAGGCTACAGTTCTCACGCGTCTCGGGCACCAGGCTCGTGTCCCTGGTATTAGAGCTGGGCAGCCGGAAATCTGAGAAACTATTCTCTATTCTCACGACAAGATGGACGCATCGAGATAACTCTGGACATTGATAACTCCACCATGAGTGCAGAACGCGGAGCGATTCCACGGCAACTTTTCGTCTGGAGCAGTGGTTGTCAACCGGGGTTCGAGTGGGCACTTCCTGCAAGGATCACTGTTCTTCACCATCGAATCCCGTCGTAGGTGATTCCGTTTCCGTCTTCAGGAGAACTACGGACCGAGAAGGATTCAGAACTTTTGGCCCCAAATGCGGAAATCATGAATCGACTCTCACTGATGTCACGCTTTCAAGGGGGAGGCTTGGGATAGAGAAGATGAGAACGAACATCTCGTTCCATCCACGGTATCGACAATCTGGCGAACGAATGGAAGGATTCGAAATTCGTCTCATCAGCAATACGTTCACTGTCCGCCGGCAGATTCTGTGTGCACCTCTGCCATGAATGACATTTCCCTTGTCCCGAACGGACGATTCCAAACTGTTTGGAAATCCCGTTGTATTGATCTGATACATTCCGGATTGGTCTGCAGAGCTATTGGTGAAATGAATTGTTTTCCGGACCCTCACGGATCAATGATTTGTTCCGATGAGCTCTTTTCGAGAGGTCGGGAAAAGTTTGATCCAGAACGGAAGTCTTCTTCGCGCTTGTTCGGAGGTGGAGAGAGGCAATATCGAAACTGCGTCTCCGATGGCGTCTTGCTCCATTTGAAACACAAAATCCCCTGGGATCTGTTGGAAGAAGCGATTTTGACTGAAGGGATGAAATGAGACAGCCAGTGCGTCATTGGAAGAACGAATAAAGGAAGAAGAGGAGCCAACAACGGGGCCCGAGGGCCAATATGTAAATTGTGATGTAAATTGTTCCATGTAAAATTACCGACGAGTTCGCAAACGCTGCCGCTGATGGTCCTGGTTCTTCTGCAAAAGCGGCGATAACGGGCCGTTGTCCTTGGAGGTTCGAAACTCTCGTCTGGATCTCTGTATGAATGAAATGCCTCTTGGGTCGTTCTTGACCCGATGGCCTGAATGCAACTATTGTCCTGCTTGTTGTCTCTCGCTCTCAGGCTCCTCGGTTCGAGAAAGCGGGGTCCGTCTCGTCTCCCCGAAGTACTTTTTCTGTCTGCCTGTCAACGGCAGGCAGGGCACACACGATGTACGATTGTGATCGTTCTCTCGAGAGTCCAATTTGAATTTTGAGAAGACGCTTAGCAGAACGTTGCGTTGCCTCCTCTGCCGCCTCCGCTCTGAGCGCCGGACAGAATAGCGAACTGAATGATGAATGTCGTTCCGAAGCCGTACACTCTGCACCGCGTTTTCTATCCTTCTTGATGGTGGTTGCAAGTTTCTTCGAATATCCGCGGCTGTCCACTCCTTTTTAGCGATGAAATATGCGGGTTTTCTCGAAGTTACCCGACAGATAAGTGGAGCCCCATGAAACCCCTCTTGAGCACCGAGCAGAAGCTTCTTCGTCCGGAAACTCTCGGAACATCGTTCAGAGGCTTTGACAGAAACGCTCAGCTTGAACATCATCATTCGTTTCAGCGTTGTTGTTGAAACTTATTGTTGGGGACCCCTTGCGCCATGCTCTGGGCCAGGGTGAAGACGCTCGGTTTGATAAAGTTGTTGCGAGGATGCTGATCTGAGAACAAAGTTATTGCGTCATTTTTCTCGCAGCAATTTTTAGAGCATTCACTCCATCTGCTCTGCGAAGTACGTCCGTTCAGTAGCAAGCAATAGATCGCCGCGCACAGGGACTGAGCTCCAAAGCAATTTTTGACACCACTTTTCCTCGATGCGCCACCATCTGCTACCAGGCTTCCGTTGGAGAAGTTGATCTCTTATAGTGTCGCCAAGTGTCTCAAACTCAAAAGCGAGTCAGGGTTGAAGAAGGTGTCCAAGTCACCCGCACTGTCGTATGTGAGAGCTCAGAAAAAAGTGTTTTTTTTTTGAGACTTTTCTTGAATTGTCAAGAGAAACTGGCTCCTTGTGAGGCACGGGGTGTTATAGTATGCGTGCTGAAACGATTTTGTTGAGATTCCACGGGAAAAAAAACAAGGTCAGGAGTGACAGTCAATCGTCCTCAGTATAAGAGCGGAAATGGAAATGAAAGGTGGTCGAACTGTGAGCCGTGAATGCCACCGTGCCACGCATGCACAGCTTGTGATTCATTGACTTCGGAGAATATCAGTCGCGTCGATTGCCTCGCCGAGCAATCCAGACATATGTACGTCAATTGAAGATTATGATGGTCCGATGATTATAATAATCAGAGCATTATTTTTCGTAGAGGAGGGTCTCGTGCTTACCGATTGGTCCCTTGGTGTGAAGCTTTTTGGGGAGGAAGAAACGTTCCGATTCTCCGGACAGTGTTTCAAAGATACAGAACTCAGGAGATTTGCTCCTCCGACTCCGAACGGGGCGCTCGACGCGTGGGGCCACTGCCTGATGATAGTAGCACAGGAACGAATCCTCTGCGAATCTTGGCAGGCACCGGATTCCAATACAGTTTCCTTGACTTGTTACATACTTGAGGCAGCCGCTGCTGGCACGACTACGTCGGATCCTTGCACAACCTGAACTCGTAACTGCACGACTTATGTCAGTGGTGGTCCACGACATTATGACTGATTGTACCTCGAGAGCTACGTTTTGAAAGGAGCAACATCTCCCAAGCGAGAGTCGTAACCGCTCCCCAACGGATCATATGTCCGGTGACTTCCAGCGCATCCCGGTATATTCAATCTAGAGCGGGCTGACAACCCACACAAGTCTGATCCCAAATGCGAAATCGGAAATGATTCATACGAATGGAAAAGTTCTCGCTCTCCGGGTACTTTGAGTTGCCTTCATGTGATTCATGGCTGATGTGAGGCCGCTCATAAAATCAGGTGTTTCATGGCTTGTAATTTCATATTTTTGAAATCCTGAGAGCAACGGCTCCGACCGTTTTGATTTTTTCCTGGGAAAAGTGCGGAGGGTGGTGGGACTTCTCCCAGGAAAAACTTCGCCCCATTCAATATCTTGGTGTCCTTGTCAATGCTTCTGTCTTTCGCGTTTCACCGATCCTCGACGGAGAGTGTTCGCATGAGCGATCAGTTCGTTCCACCGACCAATAGGTTGCAGGTAGCGTGCGTCATTTCAATCCTTTCAATTGACCTTTCATTGGGTGCTTTCCGTCGGAATGCCCCGCGAGGCGAGATCGCATCGTTTTCTCTGTGTAGCATTCGAAGTCGGCAAGTCACGGAGCAACTCCTCACGGATGAGAGGAGATGAGAGAGCCCTTATTCTGGCGTAGATTCTTTCCCGCGTTTTTTTCGAAGAATCTGCGCTCAATGAATTGGCGACATTCACTGAAGAACAGGATCCCGGTTCTCCTTTTTGTCGGGAAGAACTTGTGGGTTGATTCCACTGTTTATACCCGAGAAATATCATTTTGCTACGCTGACGCTTCGGGCTGAGATTTGAGCCCTGTGCCAGTTGATCTTCTGGTGACTAGGAAGTCGATCCCATGGAAAGCTCTGAGAACAGCATTTCCTCATTCCGAAAATGGCTGGAAATACTGAATGGAAGCAGATACGGGAGAAGGAGAACTTGATCCTCGAATTTAGCGCTCCGGTTTGCTCGGTTACAGTCCCTGAATCTTCCAGCGGGGAAAAATTCAAATAAGATAACTTGGAGGGTCTTCTCGTTGCCCAATTTCAAATCCGTTGTGTACAATTCCTCGGTCCTCGGGCAATCTCTCTGACATGAGAGCTGCAAACACTGCGATGCGGAGGGTGGTGGGCATTCCCCCAACACCTGCTGTGTTGCGGGGAATGGGTCGCAGTGTTGAGCTTGTGGAGACGAGTCACCTGTTTCGTAATGCCGCAGGAAGTTTTTGAACTTTGACTCAGAAAATCATCACTAGTCCATCGAATTGATGGAATAACGTGATTTCGTCAATTTGTTCGGTAGGGATGGCAACAAAGATCTCAAAGTCAAACGGCGATGATTCCTTTTGAGAATCCGGGGTGATGTGTGTAGACAGCCACGCTCGAGCCGAAGGAAGAATACGAGAACAGCGCGGGCGGTCGAGCGACCAAAGTCAAGCCGCGTAGCAAACTGCAAGATTAGAAAGGAATGTTGGCAAAGGAAGCCCGTGTTCCGTGAGAGAGAATGTCCTCTAGCAACCAGAATTATCGGTTCGATGGACGACGAAGTTGCAACTATTGAAATACTTTGAGCTAAAAAAAAGCCACGGGTGGTTGGATCCCGTTCAATGCTAACGCTAAGGAAATCAGGGAAGTCTCATCCTCCTCGGCATGGAACTAGACGATATACATTGGTTGACGATTCCCCCGGAATTCCTTGTCGACATTCCGTATCGAAAGCAACACAACGTCGGCTCAGATAGAAAAATCTTGTTGCACATTTTACCCACGAGTGGGCGCTGACTGACCACCATTCTGAGCAGCGGACACTATCGGCTCTTATTGCCCCACTCTCTATTGTGATTTTTTGCTCCGGCTGAAACAGACTACAAGGATTAATCTGCCGATGTATATCCCTTCTTAATCCAAGCTTGTCTCGCTCGTGCGTCATCCTATATGACAGTGATTGGGTCTCAGATTATTACATTGCACTCATTGACATTTCCTAATGAGAGAATTGAGTCAGTGTTCAACGTCTACTGACGCGGAGGCAGTGGTTGATGGACCCAAGGCGCGGCACCTTTCTTTTCAAGAAGCCCCGGTTCGAGATTCGCTCGATTCGGACCTCTGACAGGTTTTCCGCTGACGTGGATGAGGTGGAGCGAGGCAGCATGAAATCAAGAACGGGATTACACGAAGGGGCAGGCCGTGGGAGCCCTGGGTAGAGTCACCAGTTTTCTTGGTGATCCAGCTTCTAGCATAATCCACGGACGTCCAAGGGGTCGTTTCGCTCCCGGAATCTTTCAATGGCAGTCGAATGACGATGCAGTACCAAAGTTGGGCTCAGCTGACGGATGCCGATGAGGCGTCTGATACCAATCATCCCGGAAACGACTTCGAGAGTCCACCAGGTGAGTCCAGAACTACTCGCGTATTTGATGCAATTAAACATTGTCATTCGCTGGTCAGGGTGACGAGAGCAATTATCGATTTTTTCCAGAGTCTCAGATTGGCACCAGAAACGACCGGTTCCACGTGCACGGTGGTCGGAGCGAACTCCCTTAGTTTGTAAAACAATATCCTCACAGTATGGAAATTATCAGTTACCAAATAAATCTCTAATATGAAAATACTGAGGTTTTCTCTACGGACATCTCTCAATTTCGAAAAGCCGAGATTCAAGGTGGAAATTCCTTGATTGATTCTTAGATTTGTTGATTCCGCAGTGGTAGTTTCCGAAATGAGCACCTCTTTCAGCTGTTGTTCGCATGCGGGGTGGAGACCAGCGTCTTTATCGAAGATCCACATACATACATAGACTGAAATAATCAACTGCTTCTTATCTGGTGAGAACAGCATCGTTCAAGATGTTGCGTCATTGTTTCAGAGATTTCACGCTCCTTGCCAGTTGAATATGCTCCGCTCACATATCAATCAACGTGTTTGACATCAGTTTCTGCAAGCGACAGCTTCGTCTTACCTCAGGCACGTTGGCGTGCCTCTTCATCCCGAGCTCGAGTTACGATCCCTTCTACTTCTGCGATATTGCGTCAAGCCTATCTCAGACGTGGATGTCAGACGACTAATTGCTGGTCAGCCTTTGTTCTTGGCGTTGCTTCCGATTCACTTTTGTCGTTCCGTGACATCGGTATAATCCTCGCCGGAACCATCTGCACCGATCTCATGTGTTGCATCGAGGGAGATAGTACTGAACCTAATAATATTACACGAAGGAATTTGTAGAGGCTAGCTTGTTACAGCAACTTGGCTCCGTGTAGTATAGCGGAGCGGAGCCAATTTCCGGAGCAGGAGTTACTCTATATCCTTCGCTCACTCACTCACGCTAGCGCTCCTTCTTCCGCTACGGTCTCCGGACCTGCAAGCCTGATGGCGGATAGGAAGCGAGCTGGATGGCAAGTAGAAAACTAGCTGGATAGCAAATAGAAGGCGAGCAAGGAAAGCTCACACTCAGCCTTTTCTCACGGAAGCCCCGGCGAGGGCAGCTTGTAAGCATGGCGAGCACCAACTGCTCCATCACACACGGCTCGCTCTAGGAATCGCTCTAACAGCTAGGCAGAAGAGAAAATATTAATTACGGAATTTCCAATACAGCTAACGCGCGCTCGCTCCCCCCCCCCTCATCCCCCCTCCCCCGATCGGCATGCCTTCGCCAATAACGGCCTAGTTATTACCAGACTTTGCTTGCGCTTCCAGTTGAGCTTTGCTGCTGAAGACTGCGCTTCAGGGGAACGCGACGCGGCGCTGCTCTTGACGTGGCTGTTTTCCTTGCTGGTGTCGTCGTGCTTTACATGCTCATCATCACTTCAACCTTTCTCGTTCTCGTTGTTTTCGTCCACGTTTCCGTCATCCCTGCTGCTGCTGCTGTTGTTGTTGTCGCTGTTGTCTCTGCCGGGCTCAGGTCGTTCAAACAGACGCACACGGCCCTTCGTCGTCCCTCGCGCCCCGAGAGCGGCGCACCACCAGAGGAGGACGACGAGGATATCGTAAAGAGCTTATGAACACCGGAACAGCAGCATAATTCTTATTAATGACAAGGGATTCCCTCTCTGTCTGTTGTTTAAACGGAGCCTGTCGTCGTAGTCACCGCTGCCAACCGCCCCCGCTGTTGTTGTGGATGGCGTGGATTCTGGTGTTGCCGCTGACGCCGTCCTCGGACTTTCGGGTGGTATCCGCCGCTGCTCCGAGCGGTGTCGGGTGTCATCCCGCGTCGGACCATCAGGGACGTAGCTAAAGCTCAGTTATTGGTAGACCCTCGGAAAAGCGGGAGCGGAACGTTGCTTCATCTAGAAGAGTAATTTTTCTCGAAGTCACGTTTGAACACTGCCGCCCGTTCACCGGTTCAAGATGTCATCTCACAACAGCCCGCCTCGCTCAGTTTCCTCGTTGGGGAGATTTTGAAGAGATAACGCTCGATAATCGATGGCCGTGCACTTAATTCACGCGTTTCAGCTTTACGATCAACATGGAGCTCTATGGCATAGTTTGTTCTACTGAACGAATTTTCGTTCGAGATAACAGCTCTTTACAACATGTATCTTTTCCTTTCGCGAATCTGAGCATGATAATAGATGTTCAACGAGCCGCGCCGGAAAAAAGAAAGATGCTCGCAGACGATGGAACTCACAACGCCATGAGGCATACCATCAAACAAGCGGAATGGTATGGAGTGGTTGGCATCCTATACTGGCGCATTCGCGAGATTCAAAGAGAAGCGAATTGTTCACAGAAGTGCGTATTTTACAGCGTTCGAAGTTGGTTTAGCGATTGCTCTTCAAGGAATAATCTCCATATGCCACAGCACAATCACGTCCGTGCGACGAAAGCGAGAATACTCGCATCGACAAGACACAGGTCAGACTATGAGTTCATTTGGCAGCGCGAGAGGCCTGAAGAACGTCAGTTGGATGGACAATTGTATCTTGGAAAAAACCAGCTGGTTCAGTTTCGACTGTCCAAGACTTCTGAGGGAAGTCATCTTATAGTCTCGGGGTTCCGCGCTGTTCTTTCTGAAAGAAACGGCAACGCTGGAATGAACGTTTTCATTCATTGTTGAGTGTCCTTTTCCCTTATTCTTTTCGTTGCTCGCACACATGCATACGTGAAGAGCCAGACGACCGCACAGAGTCCCACGAAGAGCCACCCGGACACTCACTCATAGAAGAAGGACAAAGATAACTTTAATTCTTGGTGCCACGGCGGTTTTCTGAATCCTTTTTGTTTCGTGCCCGGCCGACTGGCGGCTAGAC
Organism: Neoseiulus cucumeris; assembly: GCA_021527715.1. Taxonomy (NCBI): domain Eukaryota; kingdom Metazoa; phylum Arthropoda; class Arachnida; order Mesostigmata; family Phytoseiidae; genus Neoseiulus; species Neoseiulus cucumeris. The sequence continues at coordinate 127,246 of JAJSRV010000046.1, read as the reverse complement.
AACGGGTGGCGTCTGTGCGCGTGACTGTGTCGGAGCTATGTTGAGCAGCTACGCGAGAGTGCGTTTTTTTTTTCTTGAATACAACGACCGAATACCGGACTAACTGCAACGTACGACCATCCGGAGCTCCGCCGAGCCATTCCTCACCATTTAACTGGAACTTTTGAAATTGCCGCCCTCAGCATTTGGGCTCCTTGGGCGCTTCAACGAAATCGTCAAGATCCAAGTCCCGCTGAGAACAACGCGATCGGACTCGCTTGGATACTCTGTGTAAAAGAGATTCGAACGGTAACAGCTTGAGGGAACGCGGAACCCTCTTCCTCATTTCTGCCGCAGTTTTCATTCCAGTCAGCCCTTCCAACAGCTCAGCGGCGTCCTCGAGAAGGAATAGGGAGCGGCATTGAATAATAATACTGGGTTCGCCCGAAAATGATGGACAGTTGAAACACTGATCCATTCTCGAGGGGTCCACGGCCGTTGGGCACCGCCGTTCGGGTGTTGCCGTGTTCGGCCTGACAACGATTCTCGGGAAGTGTTGATGTGATTTCAAACTGACCATATTCTCCTGAACTCTATGGTCACGCCGGTCACTGTAACGCCCGCAAAGACGGTGTCGAAAGATCCATTCACGAGCCATCGATGCAATGTCGAGATTCTCAACCATTCCGGGCCTTGGATCCCCGTGCCGTCCTTTCCGACGCCCGGTGGACCCCCGGTTGGAACTTGTCTTGGAATGCGATCCGCAGGCCGAGACGAATGAGCATCCTGAGCTGAGATGTTGAGAAGCACGAGTCCATGACATTTGACTCACAATTGGAATATGGATTGGTGGAATCAGGATCAAATAGCAGAACGCATGTTGCAGCAAAAGTTCGAGATAGTGACCGAGGTCAATGGACGAGGATCAGTGCGATGGTTGGAATCAATGCTTGGACATCGGATTATTGATATTGGGATCTAACTTAGCGGGGCTCAGCCTCGAATCTCCATGTGCGACGAATTCGATGTGAGATGTCTGATCTGGATATTTTCCCGCGGCGGGAATGTTCGATTTTCCACGAGTTTCTGTTAATGTCCCGAGAATCTCTTTATGGAGAAATCTTCGTTGCTGGCTACCTGTTTTTAAGATGAGTATTCTTTGCGCACTTCGTTTGCTGTCACAAAAGAATGCCGGGAGGAACTCGAGGTCGAGACATGTTCAGCTGTCTGTTTTTTCCATCTATTTATTAAGAAAACGATATTTTGGATGTGTCCATGGAGAGAGAAATTATAGTCCAAGGAAAACGTTGTGGAGATTTATCGAGGGTGACACTCGGGTCTCCTGTGGTATTGTGCATTAACCCCAGGGATGATAAGCCGAGCACATCTGACTCTGGTGGCGGGTCAGCTCTTGTCGAGAAAAAAGCCTCGTTTCCATGAGGGGTAGACAAAGTTTCGACAAGGTTGAAGGAGGAAAGAAATTCTGTAGGAGTCAGGTGTGAGAGTATCCCGCGATGCTGTTGGAACATGCGGCCTTCGGAATCAGGACCGATAAAGTCGAATTCAAGTGAGAGTTCGAACGCCCGAGATGATGATTCCGGGAATCACAATGACATGATGAAGTCTGGACCTCACTAGGAACTTCACCTCGGTGACGCAACCGGTTTGAAACCGTTTTTTTCACAAAAAAAACGGTTCCCGAAGAAAAAGGAAAGTTATTTGACCGGAGTGGTAGAGTGGAATGTAGTCTTCAAGAAACCTTTTCGCTTTCTTTTCTTTCTAGAGCCCTTGTTATATGCATGCATAACTTTCCGAATTTCGTGATCCATCATTCGGACGACTTCAAAAAAAATCCAAACCCAAAAACCCAGTGAGCAGATGAGGTGATTGGTCTCAGCAGAGAGTAGATATTCCGGAGGTTCAAGGAATATAGGTGATTCTGATCAACTCCAGCAGGCGATTCACAACTGTGTTTTTCTCCATCTATGTATGCCTCGACGAAGTTATCCTAGAATTGGTGATAGTTCCATATGGCAGCCATTATTGCTTCCTCATGTCCTGCGCTGCGTCCATCTGTGACACTTATCCTGACAGACGACAACCTCGGGATCATTTTACTGACACAGTGAGTGGGAACATCGATAGGGGAATTGATAGGCGTCAGACGCTGAAGAAATAATTTGACACCGGAACCTGCGAGTGTCGCGGGTCTAGTGTCCGCAGAGACTATTTCCTCTGAGTTGCTGAAGCAAGCGCCGTTTTCCTCTTTTGTTCTTCGGACCCGCGCATTCTTTTTCGCGCCGGCGATGTTTTGGTCTTCCACATCATCTCCCAGGGACGAAACAGAGAGGAATTTTCCGGAACTATTGACGGAGCGGATCGTCTTCGCAATGAAATCCTCCGGTTACTGCTGGTGAAACGTGAGAGCTGGCTCAGAGCGGTCAGGTTCCAGGGCGAGGCTTTGAGGAGGGTGCGAGGGTTGAGGAGTGTCCGTGACGACGGACAGCCTATTTCCTCGGGCATCGTCAATTGTTATTTTATATTCGGCAATTTCCGCCTCGTGTTGGCCTCCGGACTCGGCTGGATTCAACCAGTCTGCGTGCTGTCCGCCGGTGTGAGGCTGCCAACAACAATCAGAACAACTGAGCAAGCCGCTGCCGTCAGTGTGGGGAGCAACAGCCTTTGAGTACAAGCGGGGGAAGTACACGAAACCGTCCACGCCGACACAATATTGGAGCCAGAAGAATCTTTCCAACGCATCGCAGGTTGGAAAAGAATGGGAGTGACGTGGTCTTCGCTTTGTGCCTCTTCCTGTCTGGACTGGAGTTTTACGTGGCGATTTTTTTTTCCTCTTTCACCACTTGCTCGCTTGCTAAAATGGACACATGGTGTCCCTCGCGGTTCGCAACCGCCACCATAAGCGCTAGTTTCGGCAAGCCGTCCAGATGAATGAAAATGGAGTCGTTGGAACTACCAAACGCCTGCGGCGGAATCGCGGCTTCGGCTGGAAAGTCTAGCAAGGGAGGGAGGGAGGGAGGGAGGGAGGTAGGTAGGAAGGAAGGAAGGAAGGAGAACGTAAAGAAAAAAAAGGAGGAAGAAAAGAATGGAAACAGATTCTTGGAGCTTTCTCTCGAGCAACAACCCGGTGGGCTCCTTTCTTTCGCTTTCTGAACTTTAAAGATCCTTCGCAAGAAGAGAGCCAAAGCAAACGAGAGGACCGACCTACGCCGCGCCGGCCGTACGACTCAGACAGATAAAGGGAAAAGACCGAGGAGAAATAGCCCTTCGTAGTGCTTCGTTTACTTCGGACTTTTTATGTTCGTTGGTCGAGTAATAAATATCTCAGGGCTCGGAAAACTGCCACACCAGGGGCCAAGAACAAAGGTCCCCGACCCGGACTCACCCGCCGCCGCCGCCACCGAGAGACTCGGCTCCGACCTGGTCACAGTAGCGACGGCCGTTTCCTCGTTGTAGCCATTCTCCGAGTTTCTAAAATACGTCTGCTGTTTCTTTGGCACCTCGCTGAGCCTTGGTATTTATAGTTCGGCTCGGCAGTCATTGTTCGTCACCGCATGACGGAGAATCGAGATAAGACGAAAACGCCGTACGGACTCGCCCGAATCGTATTGGAAAATGACAATCGGCTGTCGCAGAGCGCCGAAAGGACTCGACAGTGTGCGCGATCCGATTTCGTATCTGACCGAAGACGTTATCTCGACGCTTCGGTTAGAATCGAGCCCTTTCAGAATTCTCGAACTTCATATCGGATGACTTGGTGGATTCATATATCTCCGAACCGCTTACGCGCTCTCTCCTCTCTTGAGTTCAGTTCGAAGTCATCGGAGACGTTCTCCTGTCTGAGTAGAGATTCGCGGTCAAGACGGCCTCTCCCGCGACTGGCCACACTAACTCTTGAAAGTGGAGTCTCATCCCGAGACCCCCACTCTTCGATTGGGTAAGACCCAGTTTTGAAGTTTCCAATTCAGTGAAATCTCGCTAACTGAGAGTTCCCCAACTTGGAAAACTCATCAACTCATAACTTCGAACCGTAATAGCGAACGTTTCTGTATAATCAACTATTGTTCCCAAAGAGAAAACATTGCTTCGGATGCAAGCCGAATATACATAGGGATATAGTCATAGCCGACTTCTTCAGGGAGGGAAGGCAGAGGGACATTCGCTCTTATTTTTCAGCAGTCAAGCCATGAATTTCTAGGTTCAGTCGTTTATTCTTAACACAAGTAAACATAAAGATGTGCGAGCTTTTCCAGTTGTGACAAAGAGACATGTTCCCATTCGTCTCCATAATCATATTTCTCCTTCAGGGATGATCTCGATGCACCGCTGGCTTCAAGCATTTCATTTTGTTCTCAGTAGACCCCAGGGAGGCGCCTTAGGATTCTGTCTTCTCTAACTCATGACTTGGGAAATTCTGAGTTAGCGAGACTTCACTTCAAGTGGAGTGGAAATACAATCTCCTCTATCTCGAATAATATTTTGCCGGTATGTTGATCCGTTCAATATAAGGGATGACGGCGAATTCTCAAGAACTCGCACCTGTTCAGTATTCAGCCCGGAAGGATGAGTTATCGGAATGTGTTTGTACGGAAAGTTGTGGCACCTCATGCAAAAAGTTTGAGTGCGGTTCTCCGTGTGAGAACTTCGCGGCCGTCGATACTGCAGGATCATGATACTTGCATTTGAATTCAGCTTGCCCACGATTTGCCATGGCGGGACGTGAACGTTGAATCAGGACCGGTTTTGGACCTAACGGCGCCTGGGGCCAGCAATCGTGGTGGTGCGTCCCGAGCGCCTGCATCGCAAAGCATCAAACCGCAACTCGCTAAGGACCACCGCCCGAGGCGACCGCCTCGTTCGCTCCAACCCCTCCCCCCCCTCTTCCCCGAAACAGCTCTGCGCCAGAAACGATTCCAAATCGTGGACACCATCTGCTGATTTCCTGGCGTATCATTTACCACAGACGAACTTGGGCACCTAGACGGGGCTTCTGATTGTTTTCCGCCGGAACGCTTGCAACGATGACCTCAGAACCTGATCTCGATCAGGGGTATCACGAATCCGAGACCGAGTCGGCATCGAGGATCGTACCGGGCTTCGCGTGACTTCTCTGATTTACGGATGGATTGAATCCACGAACGTGTATCTAGGATCGATGTTAATTTTCTCACTTCCTTGCCTTCATGAAGTCGTTGTTCCTCGCAAGCTTTTACTTTGATCGGGGTCATCCTCACAGGTTTGAAAACGTTGTGGAACAGAATTCATGGAGAGCGATTGATGCTCACTGCTTCAAGATTCAGAGGTGATACTTCTAGGACTAAACGATACGACGAACGAATAACCCCCGGGTTTGAGGCCGTTGACTTCATGACCGCGTTCCTTTCGTCATGGAGCTGTAAACGGAGCTCTGAATGAGAGTATCTCGTATCGAAGCGCTTGTCGCGTTCATGATGGAGCACATGGTCAGGAGAGAAGGATTCTCCGAGGCCAGGAAAGCACGCTTTCGCCCGATGAAGTTTGTAGATTCTCGAATCATTCGAGGGTCGAAGAGTCGAGCCCTTACGATCTTTGGTTCGTTTGATCCGACCGATCCTACCTCGACGCGAAATTCATTTGTTTTTTTTGTGCTTACCCGTATGAGCCCCTGACTAGAAAGGAGCTGTGGGTTATCTTTGAGGAGGGATTGCCAAGAGATGTTTCCATCGTGAGCGCGGGGGAACGGCGATGCGGAGACAGGGTGAGCGAAAGATACGGAGCCCAGTGGAAGTTGTGTACACAGCGCTCGAAGGGATGCTTGCCTTGCGTGCTGTCTGTCGTAAGTGAAGGGACAAAGTGAAGAAATTCCATTTAAAATTTTGCCTCGGGCGAACTAGTTCTCATCCGCTTCATCCCTATCTCCTTCACTCCCTTTCATTTCATTCATTCTCCTCAAAAATATTTTTACTCCTGCCTTGTTGATTCGGCTACAACTGTCCCCGGTGTTCGTTGCAGAGTGATCTCGTTAGTCTTGTCCTCACATTCATCGTTCATCCAGACTGCCTCGGATGTTCTCTCGTTGGACTGATTGTTAATAAGTGAAAGCGGAAAGACCCCCAAGGGTATTCCGTTCTAGGTCATGGAGTCTTGAAAATCGGAGATCCAACCCCAACATGGGTTCTTCGACCAGAACGCTGTTTTTATTTGTATCTTTCGATACACAACCAGACACATCGAATCAACCACACGCGTTGGGTGTCCGGGACATCGGCGACGTCCAGCATCGCGCACTTCGTTTGAGTTTTGTTTTGGCAAACGATTCGCGCGGTGTGTTGCTTTTTTAAGAGCTCTCGCCCGATGTGTTTTGTAATCAGTAATCATGTGCCGAAACAAGAATATCCAAGAGAAATAGCAGTTGGAGCGGACGAGAAGATCCGCGGAAATGCTGTGAGCCTCCGACTTTGTCAACGACTGGCAGAGACGAGTTCGCCGCACAACGAGCAGAACCAGAGTTCCATGAATCCGCAGAATTTGATAACAATCTCGAAAACGATTCCGAGTGGCGAGCTCTCTCAGATCATTGCCGGAGAGGAGTTTGGCCGCGGAACCTTCGAATCTCATTATGACGAAAACTTTTTTCCCCGACTGTGGTCGCCCCTGCTGAAGTACCACGACAGACATCTTCGATTACTCGATGCGTGAAATTTCCTCAGGAAACGATCCATCCGTGGAACCTCAAAGAGTTCTGGGAGGGATTGGGGGTCGTCACGTGCGCAAAATCGCGACACCAGGAGCCCGAAATGAAGGCGAAATCCGATGAGAAATAACTTCTTATTTTTTGGTGCAGTCAAACGAGTTTGATTAGTGTCATTCTGATTCCGGGGAGGAACTTTCCAACTGTTGATGTTCACGAGCGATTTCGTTCTTCTCAGACGGACCTTTCGCCATATTATAGTACAGGCACCTATGGCAAGAAAAATGAAAGCTTGATGCTCATGTACACAAATATCTCGGAGCCAGGAAAGCAGGTCTTGCTCTCATTTTGAGTGTCATAGTTTTTTAGAAGAAGAAAGTCGAAAGGCCACTCCTGTGGGAATTGATGCACTCCCGTGTTGCACTTGCGTGACTTCTCAACGACTTTTTTGTATTCTAACTTCCCTAAAAACTTCCCCCCCCCCCCGATAACGAACTCCCCAGATAGCGAACCTTCCGTGTAACGAATCCCTCAGATAACGAACTTTCCGTTTATCTGAGAGGTTCGTTATACGGAAGGTTCGTGATCTGACGGGCCACTTTCTTTGAGATGTTCGTTATGCGCGGAACTTGGGGTACTTTGTCGCGGGGCCTGAGAGCCGATACAATGCAGCAAGAGCCCGAAAAGACATTCACGCGATCGTGGCGACGGGGAGGTTCGTTCGTCGACAGACGAATCCAAGACGCTAAACTTAGAGTCTAGGAACGGGATCGTCGAGGAATAAGGAGGGCTCCGACCCGTTTGATTCGAAAAAACAAAAAAAAAACAAATACCGCTTCTATTTACTCCGATCAAACAAAACATCCCGAATACAGTGAGAACTCGTTGAAGTATATAGAAAGGAATCCTATCCGCTATAACCGAGTTTTGACAGTGGATACCCCGTTGTTTCGAAGCGGACAAACATCGAACATTGAAGCGAGGAACAACAACGCTAAGAACTTGACGGAGAGTCTCTCTCTTGCGAGTTTCGAATAACGGCATCCGACTGGAGCATGAGGAAAGTGCAAACGATTTCGCGCAGGAAGCTCCAAATACGATCATCGAGAACAGATTTCATTCGCTTAGAAGTTGATATTGGAGCCTGGAGGTTAGGGCAACAAACGTCTCTCAGCTTCCATTAATACATGAAAATAGATAGATGGATGTATGGATTGTGAAATTACGTCAGAAACCAGCACGCCGGGAAAGCTTCGAACATCTCAAGAGCGTCTTCGCGTTGGATCACGCACGAAAGCTGAGGCATCTGATTCACCTGTAGAGCCCGCAATCCGTCCGTACAGCATTGTATCCCGTGGAGTCCCGTTCGGTTGGAGATTTGCATCCGAGTTCCGTGATAGAAGCTCAAACTGGGCTCCCGTGGAGGCGATGTACATACAACAAGAAAATACATCAAAACTTCCCCGTCCTCCATCAACCTCAATCGATCATGTTTCAAGTCAATAAAAATGGCCTTCAGCAAAACTTCGGAGCTAGGAATCTCCTTGAAGCTTTTCTCACCTTCGACAGTGACCTCGATTGCGCTTCAAGAATCAGAATAGTAAGCGTCACACAAACTGGCCGTTCTCTGTTCGTTGACCTGGACTTCTCAAGTGACTGATATTTTCAAGCTCTATCGGATGATATCATATAGATAGATACAAAGAAACCTCGTCATGAGGGACCATCGGGGTCCGAGGAATCATTTCAGGCTAGATTCGAGGTCGATGACTCGAGACGAGAACTGGAATACATCCTGTTCGGTTTTAGGATGCTGATAGAAAATAATGGGAAGCAGCGCGAAGCTCGTGGATGAAGAAGAATGATCGTTTGAAGGAGATGATGAAGAGCGCGGGATGGAGATTCCACGTGCGGGGTCGTCTTAGCGAGCTAGACTAGGTCGCGACGAGGGTCTGACAGAGTGATCGTGCAGAAAATCTGTCGAGATACATATTGCGGGGATGATATATGACCTTAATGGTCTGGAAGCAATGACATATGTAGATTCAGGAACGGAGCTTGATCTTTCCAGATCCAAGTATGAGGTATGATTCAACCAACAGATTTCTCTCTAGGAATCCCATCGATTATGAGCTCTCGGGGTTCCGACACAAGTTTTCCAAGCAGCGAGCGGGTCCACGTTTCTCAGCTGGATGACGAGTTTCCGGCACTGTTCGAGCTAGAATGAGTCCTCTCTCCATCAACGATTGGACGGCACCCGTTTCTAAAGGGACCGATGATGAAACGAGAGCTGATAGAATTCAGAGGAATCCCACCAATGGAACGCCGTGGTCACTGCGCACTCACTGACATCGGCCTTTAAACAAGGCATTTTATGTCAGAAATGCTCGTTCACATCGCCGAAGCGGAGAGTTGTCTCTTGGGAACGGCTGCTGCCGCAATCACGGAGACTCGAAGGCCACCATCGCCCGCGGCGCCATCGTTAGAGCGCTCTTCGGATGGCTTAGAAGGATGGTCAGTGGGGCGTTCGGGGGGCGGGAATGCGGGCCGGCCATCTCGCCCCGCCCGGCTTGGATTTAAGGACGTCCCGCGACGGGCGAAGTTGGCCTCCACGGGGGACGTACATAACCTCACCCCCTTCCAGCGTGCAGATTTACCACGATTAGCAGGCTGAGTGACGCTGACTCTCGATGCAGAGCGGACACTGCGTAGAGCTTGAAACGTACGTATCCGCTACGCGAGCCTGAGCATCGTTAGGCCGGATCATCAAAGATCACACAACTGAAGCAAACTAAGTGCCTTCCGATCAGAAAGCCCAGACAAGCCTTTTTTGCATCTCCGATCTTCGATGAGCCACGAGTCGAGTCCTGTTAACTCAACCCGCTGCATTGTGCCCGAAGGGATGTCATAGACCTCGGTTTGGTTTTGAGCAACTCATCGTTTGGCGATCTGCACGGAAAGACGGTCTTCTGTCCACTCTGAAACTCCTTCCTCCCGTTGACAACTAAAAGGGTTATGGAAGCACTTTCCGCGGTCAAACCCGCTAAATGTTTATGCTGAAAGTTCTTTCCCGCTTATTCCTTTTCCCGCTGCTCATCGACTGGCGGGTGAAGCTTCGTTCGGATCTTTCCGCTTCCCCGCAGCGAGAGTCGTCGCTCAAAGTATTATCAGCGGAAAAAAGCGGAAACGACCATGCCGGAAGCAAGTTCCGATTTGATTGCACTAGCAAAGTTCCTGATAAAGAAGTGCACGCAAAGCACATATTCGGGCACAAACAACACGATCTCAAGTTCCACATTCGTCTGGGAGTGTTCGGCTCGCTCTGGGGCACGGACGCATGTGCACGGGTCAGCTGCAATTATTTGCGCACGAATCCCTTGCAAGCCGCGGGAACACGGCAGAACCTATTCATTGGTTTTCTTCTTTCGTTATCTTCCGCCACAAAGACCATGAGCGCTGGAATGCTGGGAAGGAGGTTCGAACTCTCACAAGCGTGAGATTCGTGAATTCGTTTGAAGTCTCAGTTTCGTCAGAAAGCGCTTCCTCGATGAAGTTGCTTCATCCAGGAGAGTCGTTGAAATGATCTCGAAAGTTGAGCACGCAATGATTATGCTCCTCGTGTCACTGGGAACCGTTTCCAGAAAATCTGCTAATTTTTGAAGCTTAGGCACCGGATCCGATCTCATGGAAAACGATGCCGGCCTATCGGGGGCGTATCCAGGCCGCGAGTTCAGCCTCTCGAAACTTTACGGACCACAATCCGAGACAGAGAACCGGTTCCCCGATCTCAGAGGCTTTTCCAGGAAATCGAGACCGGTTTCTCGAAATCAAATTCGGTTCTCTCAAATTGCAACCGAAACCTTTGCGAAAAGATCGCTCTTCTCTCTCCTCTGGGAATGTATCTGTTTAGTTTAAACCAAACAGGGGATGTGCAGGATTTGACTTCCGCGATCTCAACTTCCACAGAGAATGATGGAAGAGTGCGGTCGGCCCGTTTCATGCTTTCAGACTCCAAGTGGGGTGATTCAGGTTCGTTACTCATTACATCGCTGCAAGCGTGGCGCGCCACCAGTAGCGGGAGCGGCTGAAGATCCCAGCCTGATCCTCCTGTTGAGCATTTCACTTCGTGCGCGGGCGAGCGAGCGAGACTGACTGAGTGCGTCAGTTTCATCGGAAACTCCCGAATCCGCACAGTTCGTTCAGCTCGTGGCGAACTTGGGGAATCAAATGAAACAAAGATAGTGTCCCCGCAGCTTCCGATCTGATATGTCTGACATGATTGGCAAATGTTTTTGTTTCAGAGCTCACCGATATTTCGTCCCTGAAATGCATCCGTCGTTCGGTTGGATGACATCGAATGAATTCAGCTCGGACTCAAGCTCGACAGCGATGCAGTCGCGGAGGACGAAGCTTGAAAGCCAGCGCAGAAAGGATCCTCCCTTTCGGTATTCTCTTTCTTTCGTGTCGATTCGAAATTCGTTATCCGTCGTCTGCTTCCTCAGTTACTGTTATGCGCGGACGTCCGGGTGGCTCCGTCTGTTCTCTTGAGCGAGCGCGCTCGTACGTTTGCTCATTCCGGAGAATAACAGCGGCAGCGGTGACGACGAACACGGCGACCGACCGGCGCGACGGCTCCGAAGATTCTTGGAATGTTTTTCAGAATGACTGCGATTATCTCAAACTACCTCCGTTTTGTACGTTGTGAGGTCGCTTCAGACGAGCGGATGGGTCGTAAAGAACGTATTCGGGGCAAAACCGGAGAAACTGTATCATCGCCACACAAGTCTTCCATTTCCAACTATCGTTCCTCGTAGCAAGCAAGGGCCTCGTCTTCAAACTGACCAAAGCTCCCACGAACAGAGAACAAGGGTGAACGCTCTGAGCAGACGGATGAGCCGTCGGACGAGCAATCGAACTTAACGAACGGACGAGCGTACCTCGGTCAAAAACCCTGAATTGAGATCAGCGCTTTCTTTCCAGTTTGAATCAGCACAAGCAGGGGACTCCGAACGAGAATCTCACCGGGAGGGGGAGGAGGGCGGGGGAAAAGGAAGACGAAGAAGAATAACATTGTCCTGAATATCGGGGAACGCGTAATTTACGGACAAGACCAAAAACCTAAAATAAGAGATCCCCGTTTGTCCAGGACCGGTACCATCGTCCAGCCTGTCAAGAACAACTGATGCTCGAGCCAATCCGAGTACGGTCTTGAAATGTTCAAATTAGGAAAGAAAAATTAAGCTCTTAGAGCCAGGGGCTAAAGAACTTCGAATCGCGTTCAAGCTTCAGCTTTCCTCATACCGAGTTCTGCGATGCTTGTGTCCCGCCGCCTGGAATCTTACGGCGCGGAGGAGACCTCTCCCAGAGGACCTTCCTGGATCTCCGAGGCACGAGCGCCTTCTTTGAGCGAGTTCCCTCACGCTCGAGCACCGGGAACATTTAGAATGTCTGAGAATCGGAGTTCACAATTCGGAACAATTCCGTGTCCCAAGATATTTTCGACTCAAGATAAGCAACGATCTGACGCATTCGTGAATTGTGTCGAGTGTAATGCCCGGTCTCTCGATTGGCAATTTTTCAAGATGGTCTTTGGTATTATCCTGGATTGAACCATCACTCCACACTGGATCGCGAAGTCAAAAAAACAAGAAGAATCATCTGCTCATGGCAATTGTGTTTGAATATTCCTTCCGCAGACGCAGAAGCTCCGGCGGAACGACAAGGAGAGGGCAATCCAGTAAGAATAGTTCCCACATGTGGGGATATATCATTGCCATTGAGACCGTGCCTGAGGCAAGATCTCATTTTCTCGAGATTCGAGATTCGAGGGACGATGGACAGCTCTTCCAGTAATCAACGTACCGGCAAATCATCGATGGGATGTTGGTTCAGGAAACAAGACAAGCAGAGAAGTTCTCAACCTCACCGCGAGCATTCGTTCTGGAACAAACTACCTCTCTCTCTCCCTGAAGGAGGTCGTCTCTGTTTCGGTCTCACCGAACTTCTCCTCTTGAACCTCCAGTTTGAAGGGGTTTCGGCTACACCCGATCACTGAATCTAAGTCGCGGAAAATCGACCAGCAGTTTGCATGGAGGATATGTAAACTAGTCAATTTATAATGTGTAAATAATGTTAAGCTGTAACAATTCATTTGTTTTTCCATGAAATAAAGTGCTTCCTCATCAAAAAAACCATGTCTCCAAGAGATGAGACCAAAGTTCTCAACTCAAGAACTACGACTCCTATGATATGTCTGGCGGTTCACGTTATTTTCCGGGATGAAGAAAAGTAAAAAGACATGATGCAGGACACCCGGAAGATGCGATGCTCGGTGATTACAAACAATCAACATCCTCTGCAGAGTCAGAAGCCCACATGCGATACGCCGTATCGAAGGAATACAGCTTCTATGGGACTTCCATCAAACGAAATCGCGGGAACGGACCTGGCGAAGGCTTGGGATGTTCGAAAAATAGGACTACGATCGTTAAGCAACAAACCCTTTAGGGATTCTATACCCCCCCTCCCGTCCAATGAGATGTTCTTGGGATACTTGAAGATTGACTTCCGGAGAAGGGTTCAGTTTTGATTTCCCCGGATGGTCATTCACCGTAAACGCTCATCCCGGGCGGAGTCATATACAGGTAGGAGCTCTCCAATCGGAGGGGACTCTCAGTTGTTTTGATCGGGAACGCGCCCCCTTCAGGAGATCCTTCCATCTGAGAAGATAACCGAACAAATACCATGCCAGCCAGGTTTGCCGCGAAACAAGGGAATCAGTCACCGAGACAATGGAGAGAAAATACTATGATTCAATCCTGTACGTAATAATTGTTTATTTACAGACCAGTTTTCGTTGCCATCGGTCGCGGCCTGGCTCTTTTTTCCCCATCTTTCTCGCCTCGCTTGCTCAATATTCGTGACACTAATCAACATTTATCATGGGCGGGGTAGATAGGTTACAGAGGACTTATTAAAATTCCATACCTGCTGAATCAAGTGTAATGTACATTCAACGCAACCCCATTCGCCTACTAGACAGCTTAGGACGGTGCCGCCACGGGCAGCTCCAAAGTACACTTTTCTTCCGGAATCCCCCGAGAGTCAACGACATGTTCCATATTTGGTTTGATTTCTCACCAGAAGCTCTGCGCTGTCGTTCGCTAGTTGTTGAACCAATCCCTGTAGCTCTACATACAGAAGGTATTTCTTCTCAACCTGAGGCTTCTTGATTTCACATACTGTCATCTCGTCCACCTCGATGGATGAGCGCTAGTTTTCCAGCATTGAAAACACGGAAGCTGACGCTATACAACTACCTTACTTTAACGGAGCTTTAGAATCAACGTTTTCGACGTACAAGTGCAGTTTTCTTCTGTATCCGTCGTTTGTTGTTTCCGCCGCAGGAAACATCTGACGCGCTCCTGGATTTATTCATCACGCGCAATCGAAATTTTCATTCACTCGGTGAGGGGTTTGGAGTGTTCGAGACCTCTGTTTATACACATTTGATACACGCTACCATACACATGAATTTACAATTCTTCTCTTATCGTTCTCGGTTTCAATGTTGCAGAATTCTTGTCCGACCACATTCTGACCACGCCTCAAAGTTTCGCTAGAATTGAGCTTGCACAGTCTGTAGCCGCTGGATGGAGCAGTTGGAAAACTATCTAATCCAGAAGATAATCCCACGCCGTGATTAACCCCACAGCCTCTCGGGAACCTCTTCGTCCAGACAAAATATCTCTCGTCTTTTGTACAGTTTACATTTGCGCGAAATTTGCTTGACGGTTCGCGCTCGTCGCCATGGGTTGGTTATTTCGCAGAGATATGTTCTCTGTCGTTTTCTCATCGGCTACTTTGACTTCATCGTCTCAACTTTCCTCACTTTATCTCATCCGCTGGCTTGCGCAGGCGGCTGGACGCAAAGAAGGAAAAGCGGGTGCCCAAGCTGCACCCATTTGCATCATCGTCGCTTGGCTCTCTTTCGTCCTATCCACCTCTCTCTCTCTCTCTCTCTCTCTCTCGCTGGGATTTTCTTTCTCCGCTTCTTCCACTCTGTGTGATCCATTAGCTGCTTCTGCTGCCGCTGCTGCTAGTTTAACGAATAAACAGAAGAAGTCCAACAGCTGCCGCAAGCTCCGGCCTAAACTTGAGTCCCGTCTAGTGCTGTGGGCTCCTGCGCCTCTGGGACGGTACTGAGCACTGATGGAGACCTGGAAACGAGAGAAACATCGAGCTCGCATTGATTTTCTTCAAACTTCCACCGCAGCATTCACGGAAAAATGTCAGCCATGCACCGAGTACTTCTCCTCTCGTAGATTCCCGGCAAATTCACGGACAAACTCGGTATCGAGGTAGCCGACCGGAAATCGAAGCTGGGATCTGTTTTCTCAGAGAGTAGCCCCCTCAGTACTCGCTAAATATTGTCATGAAATGGACCGCGAATGAACAGCAAACAGTTATTGCAGAAATGTTGACAACTTTCATGTTTTCCGAATGGATTCCGATGGAAATTCTCCTCCGTTTCGCAACCGGATGAGGCTCTAGGAACTCTACGATCTGTTTCGCAAGCTTCTCCAATGTTGCCAAATTGCAAAATCGGAACAGAAAGAACTGTTTCGAGTCGATCGCCGACGGGCGTTACCACTGATGTACACGGTACGAGGCCGAGGGCAGTTTCGGAAAGCGCCGAGGGCTCGGCCAGCTTTCGTTTCTTCCAACCAACCAGCAAATCGACCAACGAAGCAAAACGAATGACTGACTGACTGACAATGGATTTCTCTGATATTGAAAATCACTTTTAAAGCCACAAACCCTTGCGGTGCTCTGCCCCGCGGCGGGAAAAAACTCCGTTCAGGTCTAGCGATGCTTTCGGGTTTACTAAGTTTGAATTTTTTTCCAAACTGGTCGAACACCTCGGGTCATCGAGGATGGCAAGCTCGAGATTCTATCGCGAAGTGACAACGACTGCATGACGATACCTGAAGTAGGCGGACGGGTGGTCCCCTTGGTCGACCAAGAGGTCCGGAGATGCGAGCAGGGGGGCCGTGCTCGAACTCTGCGATATGCTACAATCTTGAGATTCCTCGGCAGCGCTGGGCGTACCCGACTGCCCGTTTACAACGTCGGGTCCCCTATAGTGCGTCATCATTGCCGAGTCAACGACACAATGATCCGACCTGAAACCCAAATAAATGTCCCTGAAGACACGGTGCTCGATTAGATTCCTTCTCCTAAAGCTAATTTCTCTCGATGCTTCGTCTCGGAAATTCAGAAACCCACCTCGATTGGTGGTTATCCATCAGGTTGAGGGACCGTAGCGTGTGGAAGTCAGGAGGCGTCTGACCGGCAAACTCTGCTGGGCTCAGAGACAGTGGTCTCCGATCTCTCGGAAGTGTTGCGCAGGCTGGCAACAGAGGCATAGGCACTGGGATAGGTCCACAAGATGCCAAACTGCGTCGATCCCTACAGCAGTATGGGTTCGAGGAGTAGAGTGAGCTCGTGCGCAGCGCTGTGTAAGAAAGAGAAACTCTAGTAGTTTGGTATTCAGGTTCGAACGATACTTGGCTAGCTAAAAGTTCTCTGCGAAACTTGAGGACGGAATAAATCCGGGATTCATTCGGCGTGAAATCGAAGTGGTGATACTTTCGAGAGATACGGCTTTCTTTCCACAGTCTTCGGCGAGAGCAAGTCTCATCTTTTCTGCGGGAGTTCAGATCGTCGCAGTGTGCGAACCCACTTTGAGATATCGATGGCATTACAGAGAGAAATCTAGCGGCCGATGGTGGTTGGAAGGATCAAGGGAGACGAGGACACTACGCCACGCTGTGCAGTCAATATGAATGGCCTGATTTGCCGAGGGGCAGAAGTGTGGGGAAGAAACATGGACGGACAGATGGCTGGCTTGAGTCACATAACGGCGCCAATGCTTTTTCGATTACATCGGCCTCTAGTAGCGGAAGCATTTTGAAATTTGACGTCGACAACGACGACATCATTACCGCAAGGACGGGCTGCGATGACGTTGCCCGAGGTGTCAACTTCAAGGCTTCGAGAGAAAAGGGGAATAGGGAAAGGGAGGGAGAGGGTTCTAACCGCGGGGAAAATGGCCATTCTGCTCGGCGATCTCCGAAGAAAAAAAAGATTCTCGACATTCGATTGCCGCTTGATGATCGCTAATAAAGTCACGAACGACTCCAATGACGTTGATGACAACAATCGGACCGACACCAGCAGCTGCCGCTGCAATAGCTCGACCAGCAGTAGCAGTCTCTCACAAGCGAATGAGGCGATAAACAACTCCAACAACTTGCCGGGGAGAAGACGAGCAATGGCCGCTAGAGTAATAACAACCACGAGAGTCATTAAGGGCGTTAAAATCTTTCCTAAACGAGAAACAACACTCTGTTCCGACGCATGTTTCAATCGAGCTCTGCGCTGCGAGCCGCTTTCGGATTGAGTAACTTAATTAAAAAACTATGACTCCTACTTCATTTGGAGCTCGAAACGTCGGTGATTGATACTCACGCCATTCACTCATTGGAGAAGCGTTCATGACAGAGAGCGGATGACTGCGGTTCGAATATCATTTCCCACTCCGAATGACTTTCGTCGAGACCTCTGACAGATCGCACTTCTTTCTGATTTCTCCAAAAACTTTAACTAATGAATCGATTCTGATATACAATACTTACAGCCCTCGAGGTCGAGCGCTGATGGTGTGAGACACTCGTAGTCCGCGTGTGTACGGGGAGGCTTCTGAGGTGGGATGTCTTCGGCTGCCTCAGCTGCTTTGAGAGGCTCAACTTCAGCACTGCAACGAAATGGAGAGAGATAAGTTCAAGCCATCGATAGCCATCTCGACGGATGTAATGGAGGAGGAAATCGTCTTCAGAACTGCAAATCATCTGAAAATTTCTGAAGTGTTCCCAACCGCGAGATGATGGAGAGTCTACGTCGCGCATTGCGGAACCTTTGCGGTGTGATTCATGAACTCGCGGGGTTTGGAAAACGAATTCGAAGAGAGTTGAGTGACGCTCCGAGTTGTGAGAACGCCACGAGTTGGTCGGTTGCGTAACAAAAACGAAAAACAAAGCCAGCGCAAGAAAGACCGCTGCCAGAAAGGGGAATATATGTAGTGAAAAGTGAGAAAAAAGACTCTAATGGTTGAATCTCACGACGTCCAGTCATTCATCACCAAGATCATCTGTCAGTGAGCGTCAGAGAAAAACGAATAACGATGACGTCGAGCTTACGCGTATCCCGACCGGTTTTCACTCCCACTCTCTCTTCAAGACGAGTCCCTTTCATTTTTTCACGCTCCAGCCTCCATCTATCTCTCATCTTGACGGCCTCGAGTTCTACCCTCGATTCCGTCACGGCCCTGCGTGGGAGCTTTGATCAGCAGGGGCACTCATACAGACAAATCAAAAAATTTCAAAAACAGCTGTCTTGTCAAATCACAACGAGCTTCCATCGCCGACCGAGAAGCCGCCTTGCCGACGGACGCACCAGCGATGACTAGAGGAGCCGAGGGAGAAACATCCAAATCCGAGGACATGAGAGAGCGGAATGGGGACAGTGCTTGCAAGAGCGATGTTTCTTCCATTCGAAGGATCTCCGAAAGAGACCCCTGTCTCCTTTGACCTGTCATGTGTTATGACCGCTGCTGCTTCGCGTCGCAGTCTTTCGACTCCTCTGAAGATCGTGTCCTTTCCACACAGCTTCCGCAAAATGAGTCGTGATCAGCTTGGACCCTCCTTGAGGACCGTGTAGTCTTCAGAATGCGGACAACGATCCCGAATTCAGCTCCAGACAGAAACCGACCTCAAGTTCGGATCGCCCAGCCGACCGCCGAACGTGTCCCACTGTTTCTTATCTTCATTGAGTACAGACTCTATGGATCTGCGAGATCCTTGCAGCACGACCGTTAATGCTCCTCGAGAGAAAATGAAAATCGAAGTTTTATCATCGGGAACTTTCTAATCTTTCGCGATGTTGAATGGTAACATGTTTGAGTCATCTTCCAAAACTTCATCCCAAGCCATTGAGGGAAATTCTGATTCCGTTCACTGATGCATCGTAGAAGAAGTGCCATGGGTCAGAAGGACGAACTCGAGCGATGCATCAAAATGTGCATTCCCTAGACACGTGTGAATCGACTGACGTCAGGCCCAACTGTCGGTGCGAGCTCTAAGACGTCGATGTTTCCTCCGGAACTGTGGTGATCACTGCCGACATTCGATGATACTGATTGTTTTCAGACCATTCAATGACCTTTTTGTTTTCATGAATTACGGTCAAGACCAGTACGGAAGAAGAATCCTCATGGATGAGTTCACGATTTCTGTCTATTCTTGCTGCGACAAGCTAAGGTTTCCAGCCCCAATCATACGCTTATGGCAGCCAACGCACGAGATCTCGAGTTCGTGAGCCGAGTTGTATGAGATGCTGGAATATCTACTTCTCAGCATAAATATCGGAGAGCCAAGAAGCTCACTGAACGCTTTAGCGGTCGAATCAGTGAGAGAATGAATGAGAACAAAGTTTGCCGAACAGCTAAGGCGAAGCTTTCCTAGATTCCGCGGTGCTCGACTTCACGCCTTATCTAAGACTGAAAGCCTCCAATCAGACTGAAGTCCTTCTTCTCTCTGCGATGCTGCTGACCTAACGGAAACTAATGCCTGTGATCAGCCCAGTGAGTCCGTCCCTGAGCATCAACCCGACGTCATTTGTATTCGCAGAACTCGAGCCGAGAGCTTCTTAGTCTTTGGCCAAAGTCCGTCGAAGGGCTGGCTGAGGGAACAAAACGAAGCGGACCCTCATCTCTCACAGAGGCTTCGTAACCCAGTTGCCTTCACGCGCTTTACTGAACTCGAAGCTTTTGTCCGAGAATCGTCGAGATCATCACCGGTAACATACGCTACAAAGAAAGCACCTGCTGGAAGCTTTCCGCTTATTTCCGAACGAAGCGGGGTTGTTTCCCTCTCAGTTTTGCCCGTGCTGCAGCACTGTAAGAATCGTTGGTGAGTGGAACGGATCTCAAAAGTGAATAGATCCCTTATCCTGAGCAGTTGAACTCTCGAGTGTCCTTGAACGGGAGCGAAGAGCTCCCAACGAACGAGGTGCGTACCTACCGATGTAAGCTTCAGTAATTCCATTCTTATCTCCGCTTGCTGCAACTTTTGGAAGTCGTTCGAGTTACGGATCGAGCTTTCGTTCCAATCGGAATTCTGACCCGAAGAGATTTGTCCTTTAATTTGATATAATGATGCGTCCAATTAAATATCGTCTCTTCAGCAATGTCAAAAGCTATTGCAACAACAGCTTCAACATCAACGGCATCAACGACAACGTCAACAAGGATTGCAGCAGCTCGAGAGCAACCGGGCTTTTCTAACCCAATTATGGAGCAGAGCTTCTTCTCAGATGCTCGTCCCTCTCAAACAGTGCCGCCGTTTGCTGCTCCGCCTTTCGTTTGTCGATAGCTCGCTCGGCTTTTCGACTTTTCGAAATTCTCAAACGGAAGCATATTTCCAGAAACCGCCCGTACCGAGAGCGTCAAAGAGACATTTCAAAATCTGTCAAACATTGTGTCGATGTGATCTAGCTGCGAATGACTAAAATGGCAGCCGGTTCCTCTTGTTCGTATTAAATACGAATTCGTGCGACTGGCCAGCAAGCACTCGGTCTATCCTCTGATCACTGATGAGTAACGATTTCCATATTCAATTAGCTGCTCTTCGCTCTATTTTTCTGCTTTTCGATACGCTAATACTTCGCTCACTGCTATCGAGAGTCTCTGTCCATGGAGGGAGGGAGGGAAAGAGAGGAGCGCGAGGCTGATGCAGAACCGAGCTGCTTCAATCTTATGAAGAATATGAACTGAACTGTCTTCTCGATCGGAACATCACTGGAACACGGGAAATCTCGTTGACTTCCTCTCATCAGAGAATCTCGGGATCGATTGGGAACTCAGGGATTTTTTCTTCAGATGATTCTCCTGCGTAAAATGTGGACACTCATTCTCGACCTTCGGAATTGCTTCGGTGCGGGCATAGATAGAAATCAACGAAACGTCTGAGTCTCAAAAGTTCTGTTCGAAGTCGACATCGAAAACTTTTCAGAAAACTCGCGGGGGAGTTCAATGGTGCGCGGGAGCTCATTGCGAGTCGGGACAAATCGAGTTGGGCGAACAAAAAAACGAAGCTCGCTCACAATTAGACGTGTTGCGAGTTTGATTGGTCTTTTCGAGATTTTGGGCTTGTTCAGTCGCGTGCTCCACTAGTGCTCGTTTGTCTCGAGTGGCTCAGGCTTTAATTAAGGGTGAATCTCAATGTACACTCGCTCGCTCGCTCGCTCGCGCCCACCCATATACACACAGGCCAAGACCGAAGAATCGGGCTCGAGTCTCTAGTTCTGCTAACTGACTTGACTCGGGAGCCGCCGAACAACTCTGTAGCGACTTTGAAATTTGCTACAAACATTTGTCGTGCTTAAAAGTTTTGCCGAGTTGGACGAAGTTCGTTGTGTATGCTCCGCAAACACACTTGTTCCAATTCACTGTTGACAGCTAATGAAATTCCGGCTTGTTCTCTGAGCAGTGGTTTCCCACCCCGACGCGTGCATCGCTCGCACTTCAATAGTGCCTGAATATTCTTATTTGTTCCGACGAAGTCGTGAGCACCGGCGACGTTTTCCAAGTCTTCGAATGGTAAGCTCGATAAAGTGTTGGATGACACATTCACCCCGAAATTCGGGATCGATCCTCCTCCCGGATGATCTTTCAGCTCGAGTACTCTAACAGTTAGAGGAAGAGTCGGTGTGTTTGTTCATGTGCTTGGAATGTGTCACCATTCTCGAACTAGGCATACGCGCAGTTTCCTGCTGCAATTCGCCGTGAGCTCACATTCTTCATAATTGACACTTCACCGCGAAATATTTCTGATGAGTTGCGCTTGGCAATCCATTGTCCTCCATATTTCCATCATCCCGATGTCTGCCGTAAACAACAAGGAACTGGTCCGATGGCAACGCATTACATCAGACTCAATGCAAAATAAGTTTCCCTCGACCATGGCGCTTATAGGAATTGAGAGGTTAATCGTACGCGATACTCTTAGGTATATGTACAATACTGGGACGTCATCAGTGACAGGATTCGATTGAGGCTCCACACCTGAGTAGTGTGGTCTACATCCTCAATGACAGCTGATGAGCTAGCGCCCAAGTTTCGCTCTTCAAATTCGGAATAAGCTTCCTGGCAGCACTTAACGAGAACCAGTGAGGGCGACTCCGTCGGATGCACAGCAGTGAACGAATCTTCCAGAACCCGGCGAGAGAACGTAACTCGTCTAAGTTGGTTCATTACGGGCGCCCTCTCTTTTTCGTTCCCAACTACGGTCGGCTCGTCGGTCATCGTGTCTGTTCCTCTGCCTGTCCGTGAGTCCTCTCGTTCTTTCTTCTCGAAGCTAGTCATAAATCACTGAAACGAAAGTCGTGCATGTTTGCTCGCGAGGCGGCTGACTGGCGGGCGTTCGTGCGGGCGAGCGAAAGATCCCAGCCAGCCAACACGCTCGAGCGACTGTCGAAAAATCGAAGTCTATCCCGCTGCAATTTCGTTTTTGCCGCATTAACATTAGGCACGAGTTCCTCTCGTTCGGTGGGTTTTTGCGGAGCTGAATTTGCAAAAAATGTTCAAAAATCAAAGATACCCGCTTCGATCGGGGCTTCCATTCGTTGAAACCATCAGCTGGTATTCGTCAGAGAACGGATGATTGCGCAAATGTGATAGTGGGTCGCGCGCTCATTCTCCGGCACGTCGGCAGTTCGAGATCATTGAATGAAACTTAGATCAGGGCTCCGGGGGATCCATGTTCTCCGAACTTGTTCGGATCATTTGAGCTCGTCTATTTGTTTTGCTTGGTTGACATCGTCGGTGAGCGGCGGTTGGGAAGCACTTGAAGATCTAGACGTGAATACGTTTCAGACGATACTTCGCGGAAAGGAATCCCCCAACCATCAGCCGTGCGTCTGCACACACTCGATTCAAATGTTTCGATTGTAGCCCCTTTTTCTCGCTCTGTCGCATGCTGAATACTCACGGTCCCAGCGCAGTCGCAGTTCCGGTCGTCTTCCTTTTATCTCCTACCGAATTCCTCCGACAGCTCCAAAAAAGCAGAACTACCACAGACAGAACTACGAGACTGGCTGTGGTGATTCCCAGGATGAGGCCGATCAAGCCAGCGTTACCTGTGATTCCAAATCAGTCACTCTTAATCTCTGTGCTATTGATGGTCAGAGTTTTTCGACGGTGGGAACATCTTGATCAACTCCATACTCACCGGAATAGTAACCTTGAACGTCGGCGACTCGGACCCCGCCTTTGGTTGTCGTCGGAGCCATGTGGGTTTCGTGAGCGTCTGACGCGACGAGAACGGTGAAATTGAGTTGGGCACTTCCGGCTGAATTCGTCGCTCGGCAAGTGTAGGTGCCACCGTGCAGTGGACTCATATCGTTCAACAACAGCTGAATGGGATAAATCATAATATTTGAGGAAAGCAAGCTTGATACAGTTGATCACTTCCACGAGCGCACCTGCTGTGAGAAGACAGACACATAGACTGACCGACGGCAGCACCGCCGCCGGCAGCCTGTGATTAATGTCAAACGATCCGGTGCCAGGGACCGGTGCGAGAGGCACACGGCTCCCCGGGAAACAGTAACAGGAATACGAGGCCGCCGCCGTCGTCACTTGATTGCTCTCGTAACGCGTTGATTTGCAAGCAATCCTCAACAACAGTCATGATCTTTACGGGTGGGAGTTGCGAGCTGTACTCACTTGAGAAGCGGTGAGCGAGTCGTTCACCCGGACGATTGTGCCATCTTGTTGCAGATCCCCAATGAACCATAGGATTTGTGGAGGTGGCATACCCCAAGCCTCACAGTACAAGGTCAAATTGCTGCCTGCCTGTACCTGCAAACAGATTTGTGCTCCGTATCCAGGTCCATCTACTTCTTGCGATGATGTACCAATGCTTGTTTTTTTCCACTTGCTCGACGTTGAAGCTACCATGGACAGATCAGCTTCAAGTTCAGTATCGACGGCAGTCTAGCTCCGAGAAAGAATTATGGCACCCAGCAAGAGGTTATGGCCGAGCGATAAATTGTCTGATCGTTCAGCTTAAATCCAATCGCGATATCGAGTCCGTTAAGTAATAAAACACGACAGAGAATTTCGTAGAAGTAGGCTCTGGGTAAACGGCGAAAGTACTTCTCTCGACTAACGCTCCTGGTCCCGATCCAGAATGGGAGAATTTCCGCCTCAACTGCTCCTTTCTTGAAAGTAGAGCCGGACCGTCGAAAAGGGGACTTGTTACCGGATTATCCCTCGGACAAAGCAGCAGGCCACTTTCATTTCTCTTCGACTCCGTCACCGCTGACCGAGCTTCCTCGAACCTTTCCTCAGAGTTCTCAACCCTTTCCACAGTTGGAGACTTTGAGCTGTGCAGCGCTTACGTTCCATCGATTCGCCGATTACCGTCCATCCGTCGACCTGCCCCGCTGGCTGGCCGACCGAGTGAGTACTGCTTACCTTATACTCTTGAGCATTGAGCGTAAAATTGGGAGAGCAGCTGAATACTGCCTCTGGAGCTTTATTCCAAGATAAGTCTCGGATCGTCTCTGGCAAATGACACGTCGGCGAATACGACGTGGGGTGATGCTGCGATAGCCTGTCGGAGAGAAGGGAACTTTATTAACACTGATCTGTCGACCGCATCGCTCAAGAAATCGTTCCTCCCACCCGTCCATCCATCAGACTTGCGGTCATTGGTTAAAAATTATTGTTGCTTATCGATAGAATCGTAAGTGGCAAACTAATAATCCCCGAGAACAGCGATCTTATTCTTCTGCCGGGTTGCATTAGTCATCACCGAGTAAACTCTTCCTGTTTAGCTCGGCAGATCGGCCATCATTCTTCTAGGGATTTGCTATTCCTCATATTTCTCGTATCGATATTCCCCAAAGTTTTCTTTGTTTTAAGCTGTTGCCCTGAGAAATGGATGGAATCGATATCGA
The DNA here is from genome assembly GCA_021527715.1 of Neoseiulus cucumeris. Taxonomy (NCBI): domain Eukaryota; kingdom Metazoa; phylum Arthropoda; class Arachnida; order Mesostigmata; family Phytoseiidae; genus Neoseiulus; species Neoseiulus cucumeris. The sequence goes on along the minus strand of JAJSRV010000046.1, from coordinate 102,495 downwards.
ACATTCTCGATGAGCTTCCTGATGAAGTTTGTGCGCCGAGGAGAACTTCCTCGCTGCCTCAAAAATAATAATCGATGTGGAGCAACAGCAACGAATCTTCTGCGATTCACGATGGCTACGGAAAAATCTCTCCCTTCAACCAGATCTCGACTTTCCCTCTGAAGCACAATGGAATGTGCGGGGATCACTTCGAGGAAAACTCACCAATCTCTGAATGGTCGGAGTCGGCAGTCGCAGTTCCATGCGTTGCCGTCTAGGGAGATCCCATGCAGCTTTTGTAACGGTAGCATCGTGTGTGCATCAATATAGCTAATCAGGTTGTCGTCCAGTTTTAAAACTTGTAAACTTTCTAGCTGAGACAGAGCATCTCGTGCAATCGTTTCGATTTTACACGAGCTCAACTCCAAAACGCCAAGGCTCCGGAGGTGCGCGAACGAAAAATCTTCCAGAATTGTAATGGGGTTTCCTGTGAACAGCACAAAGCCGGTTAGCTATTCGCTCGTTTACTCGTTTCGTTGGTCGGATGTCGACTTCGAAAGCTCTCGCATGCGCCACACGCAATCTATCCTTTATGGTTGGTTTCGGTTGCCATAACTATTCAACGGCTAATACGCCCAACGTACCTTTCAGAAGCAGCTGGCGGAGATTCCCGAGGTGTTTGAATGCGTTCGTGGGAACGGCTCCCAGCTTGTTGTAGCTGAGGTCCAATTCCACGAGATTATTCATCTTGTAGAAAGCGTTCTCTTGCAATTCTCGTAATAGGTTCAAACTCAAATAGAGCTTTTGAAGGTTGACAAGACCCGCGTTGGCAACCTGATTATTCTGCAGAGCTTTCAGGCTGTTCATCGACATGTTCAGCACTTGTAGGCCTGTGGGAACGTTTATGAGTCAAGTATTGCTCTCGGAGGTCTCATGATCCTCTCTCGAAGCGATTTGGCTCAAGAGACATCTATTCCGAATTCTGTATTCTATTTTGAATGATCCCCTGCAGTTGCTGCATCGAACGAGAGAATTCGCCTCTGAATCGTAGAAAAATCGACACTTACCTTCGTCGAGATCGGTTGGCAGAGACTCCAGCTGTAGCTCGGTGCAAGTTGCCGTCATTTTTCCGTGTCTCCAGATACAATGGCAACCCGAGTGGCACCCGAAGCCGTCCACTGGACTGACACATATTTGCGAGACCAACTGCGCTGCAAGCAGAGCTGCGGCCAGCTGTGGTCTCATGGCCTGCAAGAGAAAATTGTGTTTGAGTTTCGTAACTGTGCTTCCAGGTACTTTTGTAATTTCTTCCCCCTCCTCCCCCCATTCGTCATCGATCCGCATCGTGAATCTGGGAGTGGATTGCTTTTACTCGCTAACACTCAGGCTATATGAGTTCTGAAGAATCCTTCAGCCGACGAACTCTCCTGAAGGATGCGTAGATTGTTAAACCTTTTTTCGACTGTTGGGGGTTTCGCTTGGCTTGGAAGATTAGGTAGAAGAGTCAGCGCTTTCAGCTCGATAAAGCGAGGGTCGTAAAAGAACCCACGGGGTTCGCGGCTGCCTGGCGACTCTCACCAGGGAACTGGGACAGGAAGCGCGAAAAGGGCAAGACGAATAGGGGCAAAAGGGTAAGCAAAGGGTGCAGTCATTTCACCCAACTCTTCGCCCGAAGCAAAGATTAACCCGCTCCGGCAATGGAAGCTCGACCACCGACGACTCCGCCTGCCTCTATGTTTAAAACGATTGAACCGTGACGGGCTTCATTACATGAATGGTTGTGCTCCGTTCACTTTCCACCGTTTAGAAGAACGAGTGAAAAAAGTGACGAAGACGCCGTTTCGCAGAGCTGATAGCAACAACTCTCTACGTCATACCGGAACTTCACTCGATGAACTCGAATTATTCTGGAAGAAAAGTGTCATCTGTGACGATGTGCAGTTTCCTTCCTCCTTAAGTTCTAAAGAGTGAAGACCGTATTCGGAACCCGCGTGTTGATGAGTGGTAGCTGGATGTCCAGCAAAGGAGACAAAAGAAATTTCTTTGGTACGAGCGGAGTTTACAGAATCTCTCACCGGGGAGCAGTAAAGCGATAAAACGGAGTGAAGGCGAGACATTACAACCGGTAACGAAGCGACACGACGACCAAGAGGAAGAACCCAGCAAGTGGAAAGGTTTCATACTTCGCCGCTCATTTTCTTGGAGTTTTTCCTTCCCGCACCTCGCGGACGGGAAATCAGACAGAATGATTCCCTGCGTTATTCGAGAATGGATTCGTTTCGGGAGTTCAGGGTGGAAATCCAAGTTCTGAAGAAGAGGAATCCAAGATTACGTTGAATCTGGGTTGGATTCAAAAATGACCTTGGCACCGAAGGGGTCAACTCGCAATAATCGGGCGGTTGAGGTTCTTCATGGTTGGTTATCTTGAGTTGAAGACGCACTGGATAGCTCAGAGAGTGAGAGACAGACGAAGAGGGAGAGGGGAGCGAAAAGTGTCGCATCCATAAATCGCTGTGAACGACAATCTGATCCACCTTATCCATGGGAGCGAGCGACGAGAAAAGGAAATGTTCGCTGGCTCGAGCGCCGCTCGGAACCATCACGGTGAGTGCGGTAGGTTCATCGTTCGTTGTCGAAAAAAAAAAGCCAATGATGATTTGAAGGCTCGCCTAAGAGAACCCGGACAACAATCTTTCATCTCGCTGCGTTTCCCGAGAGGAGGCGTGGATCCGACCGCCGACCGTCGCCACAAAAACATTGAGCTGCGAGGAGAGAAGTCCGGAAGCCGTCTCTAAAACAAATTATCTACGGTTCTGACTAAAGCTCCGAGCCCTGTGTCCAAGGATGATGGACACGAGCTTAAACCCGTGTCTGTAAAGTGTGTATCGGAGCTCTTTCAGATGACGAACACCCTGCCCCGCGGACCGAAAATGTGATCATGAGGGTATTACGTCCGGGCTGCCTCAGATGAAGTTGGTGCTGTCAATTGGCGAGGTCTTTGGAGTTCGAGGTAAGCTTTCCTGCAGCAGATAGAGAGCTCGGAAGAAACAAAATGTGACTCACGGAGCTTTCGTTTCTTTCGCCAGCTCTCTCCTTCGTTTCGCTCCTCTGACGGGTCTTGTGGCAAGCCATTGCGCCTCCGGGGAAATGTTGTCCGACCAACGACAAGCAACAAATCCAACTTTTGCTTCGCACCGCGGCATGACCTGCATCATCTGCGGTCAGTCTATTCTTTCCTCCGATAGAGAGACAGAAAAGAAAACGAACAAGACAGAGGTCCGAAAACAGGCTCCAATCCGACTGTGGGCTCTCACGGAGTCCCTTGGACGAATTTGTTGTCGAAGCATTTTCGAAGTCCTCCGAAGTTTTCCTCTCGACATCGAACGAGTGCGCGGTGTTGGAGAAAGAAGCGAAGGGAGCAGCGCTGCGTGTGAGTTTGAGTCAAGTTTGAAAAGTTGGAGGAGTAGCGCGGAGCTTATTTTTTTAGAAGACGTTCATAACTGACTTTTATTCTCTTGTGTTCCCCTCTATGTCAACCCCTCGAGCCACGAACGAAAGAGCACGCGGCAAACGGAGAAGAGGACGCACTTTGTGCTCGTGCGCTTATTTCTTCAAACAAGCGACTCGAGTCCTCGCTCCGGAGTCTCGAGCTTTCGCTGATTCCGCGATCTATACCAAATCTCGATCGATCGATCGATCGTCTGTATCAGCCATCGATTCAACGAAAGCTCCCTTCCAATTTACCGTCAAAGCTCCAATTCTGTTCGCTTCAATCAACGCTCTGGACCGCAAAAACGGAATACTTTCTAGTCCTCAGAGTTCGTACTCCTTCTGTCGAAGATACCAGAGCGGCTTCCGGACTCTCCCAGATGTCAAAGCCCGGTTCAAACTTTCGAAACGGTCAGCGCGGCTCTCGATCCATCGGCGTCTGCTTTCAAGCAATCACAGTTCTCAAAAGAACAAGTTTTCAGAAATAGAAACCAGAGTTTTGAAAAAGCGGCGTACGGGAACTCGAGAAACGGGAAAGTCAGCAATTGGTTGTATTGGCTTTCTCTTCTTTTAGCGCGCCAAGTCGGTGGTTCCTTCTCGGTCGCTCTCCTCTTCTTCAGTCGCTTCGATATTTTGCCTTCAATTCAGCTGGCTCTCCTCTCGCTCAGCTCAACGTGCGCAAGCACTTTCGAACAGAAGGCCCACTCTTCGGTTCGTTCGTCCGTCCGTCCCTCGAGCGCTTAGTGAACGCGCGCACGGAAGCAGACGAATTTCGAGCTCTGTAACAACAAGGATGGCCGTGCTTCGGAGTAATGCGGCGATTGCGGCGGAATAAAAAGAAGAACGAGGGAAGCGGGAAAAAGAGATCTGGCCGACCGACCGACCGACCGACCGACAGACCGGCAGGCCGCCGCCCAGTCTCTTTCAATGCAAAACCCTTTTCTGTGCTTGGCATGAGGATAGTGCTTAAAAGTTTACAGTTGAGGCAGCGGCGGCAGCATCCCTGAAGCGAAGGAACGAACGAACGAACGAACGGAGTCAGTAAGAAAACGGGCTCGCTGACCGACCGACCGACCGACGGCAGAAAGCAGCCAAGACTCTAAATGCCAATATCTCCTTTCTATAGCAGCCGTTCGCGGCAGCGGCTGCTATGGGAGTAGCGATGGATGCGGTGGCGGTCTGCACGAGGGGCGAAGTAGCGGGAAAAAGACTTTCAGAGTTGTCGTTACCATCGTCGCTGTTGATGCTGGAGCGTCCTTTCAAAGAAGTATCTTCGATCCTCGATCCATATTTCCCCTTTATCCTCCTCCTATTCTTCTGCATCATCCTACTCCCTCGCTGTCATCGATGCCGATGTTACGTCAAGCATCGTAAGGTAGAAGAGTGAGTAAAAGACCGACTGGACGAGCGATCCGAAGGACAACCAGGAGAATGTTGAGAGATAAAACGCGAGATAGTACAGGACGTAGACACCTTAACAGCGAAACGATCGACGACGGCGTCGGAACAAAATGTCACCGGGACGAGCGAGCAAACAACGGGCCAACAAAAGTGTGCTGTCCTCTCGTGGACTGCCGTTCTGGACGAAGCAAGAGAGCACGCGAGCGAAGCGAGAACCAAACCGAAGAGCAAGTGAATAGTGAGCTAAACGGGAGCGCAAAGCCATAGTCACCGGCCGGTCTCTTGTTATTCCACGCGAGTTTTTGTGCTGCCCTGATACCATGTTGTCATTATCCATGTATCATTCATCCACTCATTCATCCGACCGACCGACCGCTCACTCGCTCGTCCACTCATCCATTCATTCATCGTCCAACGTCAGGAGGGACGAACGGATGACGAAAAGGCTTCTATCCTCTGAGGAGCATTGTTCCTGGGCGTCCGTCTCCGAAACAAAGACGAACGGACGAATCCGTGTACCGAGAGAACACCGAGAATCCCTCCAGCAGCCCATTCGTTCGTTCGTTCGTTTGTTCGCCCACCCGTACATGGCCATCGTCGTGCTGGTTGTCCTGGTGCCGGCGGCCAACTGAACGTAGAGCGTTCACCGTGATGTCAAAGTGGCCCATCGTGTTGTTTGTAGCCCTTTCCCTGGCCACGCGCGTTCTCCTTTCTCCTGCTTCGTTTTCTTGCCTCCCTGGCATTTGCTTGTCGGTGGCTCTTTATCCCTGTATTTCGAGCTCTATCTTCCTCACTCGTTGCTTACGTTGCTGGTCCTTGTTCAGCCTGTCGTTTGGTTCGTCTCCAGCCCATTAGGAGTCCCTCGAAGTCGCGTATGAAGCCGGTCGTAGCGACTTGCAGCCAGCCAGCCAACCAACCAACCAACCAGCCAGCCGGTCGTCCAACCAAGCAGAAAGACGCCCATTTAACAGGCAGTTGGCTCTCAAGCTTCACAAAAGTCGTTCGACGACGTCTGACAAACGACGTTAGTCGATGCAACAAAGGGGCCTCACGTCAACATCATATCGATTGTCAGGTACCAAGCGAGACCTTCATCTATCGTTCTGGTGCTCGATTCGCGCGAGCCCTGAAACACCGAGTAGGACGTCTTTGTCGGATTCGTGTGAATTTCCACGAAAGGAGTTGTGGAAACGAGCGCGGTGCGCGTAGAAGCATACTCGACTCCCAAGATGAACAATGAGGACGATGTTAGCAACGCTGGCCAGAAAAAAACGATAATCGTGATAATCTTGGCAAAGAGCGAACGGAAGAAACAAATCGAGGGGGCCAACGCTGTCGCGAGGCTCAAATCTACCAAGGAAACAAAAGAACGGGTTCCGACCAGGGGTCCATTATTACGGCTGCCGACACCACCACCGCGAACGCTAGTGCTACCGCCGCCGCCGGCTCCTCCATTAGTGGCATCGAGGCAAGCGAAGAGTCCGATAAGGCCTTCACTCCCGCTGTACACACTTTTACGCCCATCCGCAAAGTCACATTCTCGTCAGCCGAATCTACTTCCATACTTTTGATCATCCCACAGTTCCTCGAGGGCCTCCATCGGAATCTTCCGCACAGTTCGCAGAAAACACCGAAAAATAAAGTTGAATCGTTCTTCGACTTCGCAAGAGTCCGCGTACAAAGTTCTCACAGCGAGATGTACACCCCCGCCTCTCTTCCCCAGATTAAAGATTCCCGTCTGAGCTTCCATTGTTTTCTATTAAGGCGCGCGGGAAGAATTATCCCCTGACGCGCCTTCCTCCTCCTTCCCCTCCTTTCTCTCCTTTGATTTTCTCGAACGCGTTCTCGGCGCTGGCTTTCACCAAAGGGGCATCGGACCCCGAGCGAGGGGAAGAACCTTAAGCAACGGATAAGAGCCGGCGAAAGACGATGAAGCAAAATCAAGAGGAGGAATAAGAGAAGAACGAAAATGTGCGGAAGAACATCAGTACGCGAGAAGGAGGAGGGGGCAGAGGGGTCGGAAGAGGCAACGGCGAAGGAAAACAGAATCTCGGCTCGCTTGCTGCTCTGCCTGGCTGCTAGCTTTTCCGTCTCGCTCAGCTTCGGCAGTCAGACTGGTTCGACCGTTGATGGCTGCTGTCGCCGCCGCCGCCGCCGCCGCCGCCGCCGCCGGTTTCTCGCTCCAGTCGAGATGGGAGAAGGAGTGACGCGAACGAAGATCGTTTAAATTCAAATCTAAATAAAGGAAATAGGAAAGAAGGGACGACAGAACGAGGCTATGCCATAGCAACGCATGCCGAACGGAGAACGTACGGAATAGCGCTACGACGGATGGTAATCCCGTCAGATCGTTCGTCCCCGCTCGCTCGCTCGCTCAGTGGAAAAGCCGAACCAAACCCAGATGGTAATTATCAGCCGCGGCAGCAGCAATGGAGGCGTTAGCGGCTGCGTTAGCGGGCCTCGTCGAACTAAAGCGGTTCAGCTTGGATGGCTGGCGAGCTTCTTTTAAAAGACGTGACGTCTGTCTGTAGCTTTGTCTGTCCGTCGCTCGTTCGCTCGGTCGGTCGATCCGAGAATCCGTCCAGCCCCCGTGTTCTCAGCCAGAGGCAGCTCGCCCGTCTGGCCGCTATCTTTGTCCGCTGCCATAGATAACAACTGACAGCCAAAGAGGAGGTCTTCCAGCAGAAATAAGAAAGAGCAGAAAGGAAAATGTGTAGAAGGATCCCGTACATCGCTTGCCCAAGGTCTCATCGAGTCAATGTTTCGATTTACGCTTACCCGCGCCACGGTGCCCGTCAAGTTTTTTGCCGGCCTCAGTTCTTCCGCTCTAGAATCCGTTTTCTTCGTCTTCTCATTCCTTGATTGAAATCTCGATGATCTCTTTGCAAAACAATCTCGCCCATTTCAGCGAAAGCTTCTACAGCGACATACAAGTCTCAAGAAAGAAAACAGGAATAGATGGCGACAAACTATCCATCAGAGAGGTCGTGGATTGGAGGCCGAAAATCCACGAGCATGCACGAGGTTCGATCGCGAGTCTCCACACGACTTCATAGAAGCAAAGAACACATACATATGTATGGTTACTCCGACCGACGAAGCACCGAGAAATCCTTCCTTCAAGGCGGTCGAGCAAGCAATCCTCGACGAAAGCACCGTGGTGCTGTTTTCCCTAGAGGTACTGGCTGCTGGGTTTTTTCCTCTTTTGTCATGCAAATTTTCATCCTGGATACAAGTCTCGCTATTCTTCTTCTCTCCCTTCTTACCACGTAACGGGCACAAGAACGAATCCTTCGTTGTCTTGACCAATGGTTCCCTGCGAGTCCCAGAGGATCGGACGTTTAACTGCATACCATTCGGACGGCATTCGCTTCTTGTTCCCGGAACAATCTATTGGAGGAGGCCATACAACAAAGCTCCATGCAATCTCATCCGAGTTCGGTGTCCGATATCTTGACGGGAACCCTCACTATTTGAATTCCAAGATAAGTCTCCGGGAGATATTGCGTCCACTTCGGTTCTCGTCGTCGTCGCACCAATCAAACATCCGGATTCCAGCATTATGGCATTGGACGACACTTTTCGCGACCTGAACGAAAGACGGCGACGCCGCGAGAGAAGTACGCATCGTCTTCCACCTCTCAGACGATCTAAATTGCACAACCTGATATCAAGCTTGGGCGAATCGAAATGTGGAAGCCAATTACGGATCATTTGTCTCACACGATTCCACGACAACGTGTACGGGTGTCCGCTTACCGACCATGGAGCTGCTCGGGGCCGGAGACTCGACGCTATCTCAGAGAGAGAGAGAGAGAGAAAAATTCAGCAAGAAGGAAAAGAGGAGAAAAAACGATCCATTATGAAGAATGACTGCTTGACGACAGAAAAAGGACAGAGAAACGCAGCACAGAGGAAGCATTAGGAACAATGAATGGAATGGATACTGGCTGGGCGGTCAGCCGCTTCGAGCGTGCGAAGGAAAGCAATGGGCATCTCCCGGAGGGAGTCCCGAAAGGGGCACCGACGAAGGGAAACAGAAGAGAGAAGCGCGGGATGTAGCAGAAAAGGGAGAACAGGGGGGTGGGGGGTCGGGGACACGGAGAGCACAGTGCACAGGAGAAGAAAGAAGGTATTAATTAGTGACTTTTTGCCAGTGTTGATGCACGATGGCGCCCCGTTAATACCGCAGTGGGATGAGAGTCAGACATGTGGACATGTGGCCGCTGTCAGCAAAAAAGACAGCCAGTCTGCATGCTCGAGTGTACGCCGGCCATTCTGGACGTCAAAGTCTGCTGGCATCAAGTTAAGGTCCGACATGAATGTGAGCGCCCTTGAATCATCTCACAAGAGGCGCTCTTAATTGAACCGTTTTTTCTTTCTTCTTTTGCTATTCCAGAAGAGCATTCGACTTGTTGAGCTGAGTGACTTTAGTGAATAATAATAATCATCTCGGTGCTCTCACATTATTCGGATTATATTCGCGTTCAACTCGCCTGCTGCGAACGTCGATGGTCGCTCAAAGTTCCGACTGTGACTTCATCACTACTAAAATCGTCCCGGAGAAGGACCGAGAAGAGGTTCTCTGAAAGAACCGGACTTTACGGAGCGATTGCTTCTCGTTCCCGCCATCAGAAGTTTCCACCGCTAGTAATAGATTCTTCGGATCATGTTCAAAACAGTCCGGGACACGGAATAGTGCCAGTCCATCGTGCGACACGGAGTAAGATATGGTCCAGACACTGGTGGTTCACGAGTCACTTCAAGGGGCAGCTGTCGAACGATCAAGGAACGTAGAGGAACAAATCAGTCCTCTCAAAGTGATAACTCAAACTAATTACCACGTATACCTGAAGGAACGAGAGATCGATGCTAAAAGAAGGAATAGAGGGCGCGAGAGACACACGGACAGATCGAGGGACAGAAAACCGTTCAATGGAGCAGAAACGAACCGAAGCGTGGGAAGGAACTGACTGTTGATTCATTGCTTCCAGGACAGCTGGAGCTGCTGCTGGCGCCATCGGAGTTAGAAGAAGTGGGAGAAACGAAGAAAAGAAGTTTTTGCCATTTATCTCGATTTCTTTTCTTCACTGCTCTTGCCTGCTCGACATCCCCTTTGAAGTCTGGTCGGCGGTATTGCGGGCGAGTTCATATTTGGCGACCACGTACGCTGGCTGGTTGTCTGCACGCTTAGCGCGAATGCGTGCGACCCATCCACTGGAGTAGAGCTAGCAGCGGATGGGAGAACGGGCAAGAACGAACGACACAGAGAAAGTGGAACCAAGCGAATGAGGAGGAACTGAGAGAGTGATATGGAAAAGTCGGGAGAAAGAGGCTCTCTACAGGAATCGCTCGTCGTCTATTCCTACGCGCGTCTTCCCAAGCGAGACGTTCGAGTACGACGAGGGATTCGTTCACTCGCTGAGCTGGGAGCCGAAACCAGGCTACAAGGAGCAACTGAAGTCTTGGAGTCAGCCATCCAGCCATTCACCCATCCAGTGATCCTACTAAGCAAGCGGCACGGCTAGCAGGTTCCATGTGGTACTGCGGTGCCAGCCAACCAGCCTGACTGCCTTTACTGGGAACGGCAACAAACGGACGAGGCTCGACGACCGATAAATCTCCTCCAGCAGCGGCGGCGGCAACGACAGAGAAGCATTTTAGTGGCGGCGGCGTACACTTTTTTCCACTGAGTCGCCGTCGTCGACGTCGCGCTTTCCCGCTCCTTCCACTTGCCCAACTGCTTACCCGTTTGCCCTGACTCGTTCACTCCTTGGCGAGACCGTCGCCGCCGCCGCTACCGCTGCTGCCGGCTTGAAACTGCAGTTGGAGGGAAACTCGCTGAAATGAGGAAGCAGGCGACCGTTCACTGCTTCTGCGCCAGGGAGCCAAGGCTCGCGAAGAAAGGAAAAGCGGACACACGAACGCACGCACGAGCGAACGAACGAGAAACTCCTTTTCCTTCTCCGCTTCCACCGTCGCCGTCGCCACCAGTAGCGTCGAGAAATGAAACGCCTTAGGGGCTAACAGCCGCCGCCGATGCCGCCGTCGTTCTCGCAGCAGGCAAATGATTTCCTGCTGAAAGCTACGTCGTCGTCGCCGTGGCCCGCCTGCCTGCCTGCCTCGACTTGAGTCGACTCGACAGCGACGAAGGCCTAGGCCTCGGTGCTCTACTCGCTGACGCTGGAGTAGGAGTCGCGATGGTAGCGGTGAAGCCGTAACGACTTAATACTCCGCTGAGATATTTTCTACATGCTGTATGCAGAATATACGCTCGCTCCCTGTTTCACTCAAAGCAGGAGACAAAGTGTGAAATTCATCCGACCGTAAAACATCCAAGCGGCAAGATGGTTCCTCAACTTGGAACTTCCAGCAGTTTGGCAGCCACCGAGTTCCTGAACCCGAGAACTCGAGCCGGATTCGTTTCGAAAACCAACTGATCTGGACAGAATTCCAACGATTCATCGATCTAACTACCGATTTGGTTCGTCGCGCGTTTTTGCTTCTCACACAAACTGCTCACAAAGCAAAACTTTCGCTCGTTGGTTCTTGATGGTGCTTCCTCGCGAGCAGAAACGGTGGTTGGCGGGAACAAAACACTCAAAATTTCCACGTCATTAGTTGTTGTTCTTTTTCACACAACTGCACACCCTTCTCTGTGTCCCTACCTGCCTTCCTCCCTATGAACACTCGCATACATTCTCAAACATACGCGGAAATTTACACCGAGAAACACGCATTTGAACGCAGGCTGGGCGACAGGCGCCCTAGTGGTTCCAGTTCCCTTACGTTTCGTCGTTCTGAGAGAACGACGACGCCAGCAAGAACTTTCATTCCGCGCCGGCAGCGAATGAGAATCGCGGAATGGGTGAAATGTCAGGCCCGATTCCTCCGAAACAGGCCTTGCGCACGAAAAGCATTCAAGGCCGAAGCGACCGCGATATGAAGTTCACCAAATCGCAACAAATCGACCCGCTGGGCGAGCAAACAAGCTGATTCAGCAGACAACCTCGCCAGGAACACAGGACTAGAAAATACAAAGTCCCTGGGGCGTATTCCTTTCAAAGAGTCGAAGCGATAGGTACACGCATTGATCCACACGATATATGTAAATATGTCGCTCATCTATATGCGCTCGAGCAACAATCTCAAAACAATCGAGCAAGCCACAAACCAACATTCGAAAATGCTCCTTCCGTGCACTTTCATTCGATTCGTTCGAGATTCCCATCAATCGCGAATCAAAACGCTCAGAAATCTTCTCTCTGTAGAGATCATGGCCTCCAAATCGGATCCATGTCAAAAGGTAACGAAGTTTGGAAAATGGGTCAGTCAGCAGCACTGATTTGGGGAGAGCGAGCAAACGACACGCGGATGCGTCAATAATGTAGACCGTGATTAATAAAGCAGCAAGGAGAACGTTTCGTTGCTACATTTGCAGCTAACTCACTTGGGAGTTGGCCGACAGCTTCCGAGGAATCATTCGATTCTTATGGTGTTTCACTCTCCTTCCGATAGATCGCGCCGTTATTCCTCTCCTAAATCCGATGCATCAGATCGTTTTCAATCGGAGCGAATTGTGTTGAATCATTCATTCAACTCCATCTTCAACCGATTTGTTAATCACCGTGATTGTTGCGGTCGGCCTGCATCCTTAACACTCAAGGTCGGCTGCACCTTGTTGGCTCGTCACTCGTATCATTTGCTTACCTGTGAAGAAAAAAACCGGATTAATTAATCAACGAACGGATGCTCTCAGCCTGATTTCTGTGTCTGCAGGTTTTCCTTCCTTATCTCAGTGAATCATGCTAACGAAGAATTAAATCTATCACTCTTCGTTCTCCATGACCCTGTCTACACCGACGCGCGGGGCTGAGCTCCGCGCATCTTGATTAATTGAATTATTATTATCTCGATAGTTCGACCGTGTTGAATAGAGGAATGGAGAGAGCGAGGGGATTAGACGAAGACGAACGAGAGCCTTGAACTGCTGATATCGTTCTTCGTCAGCCACATCTTCTCCATGAAAAACGCGAGCCGGAACTCGTGACGACGAGTTCCACTGCTCACTCTGTCGACAATGAAAGTTAAGGTCGTTCTAGACTCTCGAAATCAGCTGAACTTTTCTGAAGTACCGTTCATCATTTGACTTCCGGAAACGGGGTCGCCGACATGTTTTTCGAAGCTATTCCGCGTACCTTCACGATTGAACAGTTCATCCGATTGGGTCGCCGGAACAATTTCAAAATCCTGCGATGAATCTCCATGTCGCATACGATGTGAACAATGATCCGGCTTGAACACCGAGGAGGTTTAGGCTCATTTTGTTCTGTCCATCCCTCTTCTCTGTTCGCGACAGAGTCTTATCACACGACCGTGGCAGGAAGGGCAAGAGAACCGCGGGTTTGGCGGTTGACAAGCGCGGGTAGCAGGCAGGAAGCGCTCGCCAAACAAGGCTTGCTCGCTTTACTTGCGGCTCCGCTGCCATTCTTGCTCCTTCGCTCTTGACTGGCGCCCTTGCCGTCGTTGCTTCGTGCCAAAAGACGGACAGGGGGAACGAACACAATCCAAGAAACTGGCGCCTGCAACGAGTCAGCCACGTATGCAGAAAATAAGAAGCTTGTTCGCCGGTCTCCTTTCTCTTCAAAATCCAAACGACCTTGTTCCGTCTCTTCTCTCCGACCTGGACGGTGGCGTTTCGAACGGCCCAAACACGATGGGGAATTCCGGCTATGAGAGACGTTCGATTCCAATCTGAGTTCCAGGCGAGTATATACCGCTTCATCCAACTTTCTCTTGTTTAGCCTGTTAACTCTGCACATCCTAAATCCTCTCGGGCGGTCCAGCGATAACTTTACAAAGAGGAAACAGAGCCCCGAACGAGCTTGATCGTCGGACCGAGGTTGTCAGCTCACTCGGATTCTTCTTTCATTCCATTCTGATCCTGATCTATGCGATCGAGCAGGAAAAAAAACGAAGATATAGAGAGAGAGAGGAACTGATCCAGCGAAAGAGAAACAGAAAATGGAACTCGAAAGGAAAGCTCTGCCACCGGGAAAGGCTCACCGTCAGAAGCGAAAACGAACAGAAAAGCTTTCTTTCTCTCCAGATTGTCAAGGCTCGGTTGTCGTTGTCCTAAAGCTTATTTATGGCAGCGACGGGATATAATTTTGCAAGTAGCGAGTAAGCCCACCCGGACGGTCCACCCGCTAGCCGTCCGCTCACTCGGTCGGTCGGTCGACCGAACGAACCATTCGCCCGTCCAGCTCCCACTCTCAGAAAAAGGGTGTACTGCTCGAAGAAAATTCCTCGGTAGTTTCGTCGTTTGTACAGCTCTGTGAGAAAAACGTTCTCTTGAAAAAGGAAGTGGCTTCAATTGCTGCTGTGTGAGTTGGTCGTCTCTCTCTCTAAACCCACCACCACCCGCTACGACGGAGCAACTGATTGAAGTTGAGCGTCGACTCGACAACAATCATTCGACCGTCCCGTTTCATTCGTTCTGCTCATCAGTCTCGTTCGTGCTTGGATAGAGGTCTCTCGGAAGCATACCATGCTCGTTGCGGGAGCAAGAAGCTCGTTGCGCTAAGTAACCTGATATCCGAGCGGATCAGATAGTGCCTGTTTTACTATATTGTCAGTGGGTGGAGTCTGCACCTTGTATGCCGCCGCCCTAACTCGACGTTGTCGTTGTTATCCGACATGTTGAACCAGAGGTCTGGCCTCTGCATCTTTCTCTCATCGGAATATGCGATTTCCTGAAGACGCTCTGACCGAAAGTGAACCAATCAAGTGTCAAGTGAGCCCGCAGTTGCCGCCGTCGCCATAGTCAGTCATTGAAATCGGTTTAGCGGTCCAGGAAACCAAAGCAGAGTGGAGACTCAGCGACAAACTAGGATGGATGTGCACACTTGCTCGAGGACTGGCCGGCGTCAATATTGGAACGGACTCATTTCGCTATGGACGGCCACATATTGCATATGACCAGAGTGCGGGAGATGTCCTCATCAACATCATCATTATTAGATCGTCGCTCTCGCTAATATATTGGCAATTTTCAAGAGAGCGAACACGACATGGCTCGTATTCCAGTGTCCGTCTCTTCGTATATTGTTCTCTGCTTCCGATGCTCGAAATCGCTCCAGAGCCTGAACTTCGATTATGCTCTGATCTAACTTCCACATTTGATCCAGGGGTATTCTTGCTTTCGGCGGGTTGCCAAACCCGCCTACCCGCCATAGCGGCGACTTGAGCAGGCTTTCGATACCCGGGGCGGGTGCCGCTCGCTACGCTCGCGGACCCAAAGCTTTCGCGCCATTACTTTCACTCCGCTCTCCATCGCTGTGCTGACGTTGAGCGAAAACTCGCCACACGCCTCACAGTAGAGAAGCCAAGAAGCGGAGAGAAGAAACCGCTGACAGCCGGAAAGGATCGAGACAGAAACTCGACGAAATCCAGTTGGGTCTGAGTTCAAGGACCAATTCCCATGTCCGCGTCTAGCTGGGATCTCTAGAAAACGATCAAACGAGCATTCAGCGCCCGTCAACAATGAAAGTGCTGTCGGCTCACAATCGGTCGTTTCACGTGGAAGAGAATGAAAAGACTACGTGGAATGGATCATGAGGAAAAACGAGGAAGGAGTGAAAGAATCCCATGATCCGGACCTTATTTTCTGGTGCTTCCTTTTCTCTGCTGCTTCCAATAGACGTCATTGTAGTGCGCGCTCGAGTTAATTTAGGAGGTCAGGAAGCGGCGCGATGCTCGCTCGCTCGCTAAAGTGTCTCCTGTCTGCTTCCCTCACAACCCCGACTGGCACCTTGTCGCTCAGTAAATAACCTTTTTAGTTCCTTCGTAGTTTTCTTTCTGTTTGCTCGACCTGACCCTTTCGAAACCCATCGTTCTCCTTTTTCCTGTCGTCTTCTTCCAGTTGCCATCAAGAGGTCGTGCAAAACGAAGAGTCACTAAATTGTCTTTCGTTCCCCATTTTCGGACGTTTCCTTCTTTTCATTCTTCGCACCTCAATCGAGGGCCTCTCCCGTGTTGCCGTCCTCGACACATAGATTGCCAACACCATTCTCGTTACTGACCGGAATTATTATTTTGTCTGAGGAAGATATCCCAAGGACGCGTTGCCGCTGTGTTACGACATTTTCAGACTTCAAGAATTATTATTCGGCGCCGCTTTCGTGTACCTCCTGTAGCCCGCGATTTTGGGTGACGTTAGAGATGCCGTCTAATTGGAGTCAGGAATCGCACAGGTTCTGCGTCGGCCGAAGCAAGCAAATCCCGATCGTAGACATTGATGCTCGAAAATTTTTTCGATCGAATACATAAAATCGACGACCAAGGAGATCGAGGTCGGGTCATAGAAGTTTGTTCAAGTTGAACTCTGAGTCTCTCAAATATTCGTTCAGTGGAAGCCCGGTGTGCTTGCTGTCTCTGCTTCCGATATTGAGACATGTATGACGTAACGATGATTACGGAAGAAAATTAGAAAACGACGAAAACAATGGGAATCGTAACTTCCTCCTCCGGCCAACTTGAAGGCGTTCATCCACGAGACGACGATGAGGCCATCAGAAAACTGAAGAATGAGTAGACTTGCATTGGTTTGGGAACGCCTTCCATCCACCGGCGCGCCTTCGTCAAGAGAACCACGCCTAAACTTGACAACCAAACACCGCAGGAAAGTGAAATTTCGAGAATGTTCCCTCTGCTCATGAAAAAAAATCTTCAGGTTGCTTGTGGTTTGGCCGTGTGGACGCCAAGTGGCGTAAGCAGGAATCCAGCTCGTGGTTTTAGTCTCTAGGTGTGTGACGACGGAGCACATCTACAAGGAGCAATAAGCACGAGTGACCTACATACCTCCACTCAGGCTCATGATCGTGTTATTTTGCTCCCTTCCTTCCGAGTAGAGTGGATTCGATTTGAGACTTGAGTTAGACTCACCGCGCTTATCGTCTAGCGAGGTAATGACCAGCCGCGATGAAAAGTAGAAAACTTTCATCGATCCTATTGGAATGGGGCTTCTTAGTCGACTTTTCCAGGCGCAGCCGACTCGATGCCAATGTCCTTCAGCTTTCGTTCTTTTAGCCCGCCGGACCGTCGCGCTGCTGCTGCTGCCTGCGCCGCGGCGGCAGCGGCGCAGGCAGAAGAAGAAGAAAGCAGTTTGTCAAAACGCGCATTTATTGGACATCCATTCCTTCCATTGCATAGAATGGCCCATTCGCCCCGTCCTCTCCAAAAGGCCCGGCAAACTTTTCAGCTATGAGGAGGGGATGAAGGGGGGGATGAGAAGGCGTATGGACGGACATAGTGACTAGGCGTTTAGGGCCCCGCCTCGAGGGGCCCGGCCGTAGGGAGACGAAGGCTTCTGATTCGGGGGCGGGGTGCTGGGGACAGAGGGGGGAGGGTATGGCAAAACAGGGAGGAAGGGGCTTTAAGCCGACTCGGTTCTCTCTTTGGTCGGCGGCACTGTATGCGTGCCCTCCTGCCCGCTGTGTCGGCTGACTGGCTAGCTGCGGCCCTGGCCGTGTGGAGACGGCCCAATATCAAAAGTGAAGCCGTGCGCCAGATGCGAAGGCGATTTAAAATATCTGCATGCTGCCCTTTCTTCCGTTTTGTACCGAGTTGGAACGTCACGGCCGGGTACTGCCGAAGGCCGGGGCCCAGCGATCGATTGACAGACAGACAGACGGACAATCCACTCTAGAATCGGGCTCACAACGATGCGTTGCAAATACCGATCTGCTGAATAAGATATAAGACGAGCTTCGAGATGGACACGCTTTCAATTAAAGCACGTGGATCATCATCACCTCGTGACGTTCTTTCTCGTGGAGCGAAGTTTAACGGCGATTTCGACTTTTCTCGATAAACTCAATCCGCCGGACACGAAGCCGAATCCGTCACCCTTCATTTGGTTCACTCCAGGTACGCGGGATCTTTGCTTTCCGGCAAATGACAAATTCCTCTGCGAGGTGTCAAACGCTGCCATGATTTCCTCGACGAAGCGTTGAACATCGGCTAGCCATCGGAGTTCATGTCTGTTCCCTGAGGGCGAACGGCGACTTCTACGAAAAGGAGCAATAAGCCTGCTGGCGATCCGGATACGAGCTGACGGAAGTTTCATTTAAGATTAGACTTATTGCCAGCCGCCCATCCGCCCGTTTGCCGAGCGCCCGA
This sequence comes from Neoseiulus cucumeris, assembly GCA_021527715.1. Lineage (NCBI taxonomy): Eukaryota > Metazoa > Arthropoda > Arachnida > Mesostigmata > Phytoseiidae > Neoseiulus > Neoseiulus cucumeris. The sequence continues at coordinate 84,444 of JAJSRV010000046.1, read as the reverse complement.
GCGAACGACCAACCCAACGGCTTCACTGTCACGAGCGTCTCGAAACCAGCAGTTCTCACTCTTCGAAGAAAATTAATAGCGAAGGCCCTAATCCAAAAGATATGGCGGCTCGCTTGCAGGTTGGCGGAATGGCTTCCGTCCTCTACGAAACCATTCATTTGACATCTATCTTGGTCACCGCTCTCATTTCAGAGAATCCTTCGAAGATCTTCAACGCCGTGCCGTGGACTGAAATTCATCGAGGAATTGTTGTAGCTCGTTGATTCCCAATCCACAATCTATTTTTGAGTTTTTGTCTCATCTGCACAAACGAAACAATGAGCAAGTTCCGTTCTGTAAGCGGAGTCTTGAAACATTTTCGAACGATATCTCATCCAGGCCGTGAACGATTCGATCGAACCACTAAATCACGAAAGATTTGTGACTGCATCAATTTCGCCAATGTTTCGGAAGAATATCAGAGGACCCTTGCGATGGCAGAAAAACGCACTCAATCGTCAAAACTCGATGAACGATCGCCGTCCTTTGAGCCGACCACGCGTTTACTCCTATTTGTCGCTCTTCTCTTGCTCATTCGGGCAAGGCGTAGTAAAAGTCTGTTTCCGAAGAAGAAAGAGATTTTTGCCTCCACGTTCCTCCTCAGATAAAAGCAAGTCATCTGCATCCTCTCTCTCTCTTCCGAACTCTTTTGGCTCTTTCGGCAGATTGGTTCGGCAGAGGCAATGATCTGTGAATTCGGAATCGGCCCAAACTCGCGATTCGCCTCGCTACCGGAGAGAATACGACGTCGAGAGCGAAACCGACGTCGAGAACGACGCCGACGACAACGGGAATGGCAGAGCGTCGGAAACAAAGAATCACTTAGAGAAAGCGAGAAACCAAACCGAGGAATCGACTGACGATTGAAGGACGCTGAGCTGACGCGATTCATCATTCTCGTCTGAATGTACAGAGAGAGAGAGAGAGAGTGATGATGGACACCTGGTCGAAGGAAGTCACGGTCCAAACGCCTACGTCAAGATGGCAGATCCGGGGGTTTGTGGAGAATCCAGTATTTTGGTTTGTCGCTTCTTTCCTCGGACGTGGGTGTTCGGACGAAAAACTCATCCACTGTCCACCGTGACGGGCGATCGGCGAATTGGCGCGTTCCTCGCAGACAACGATGGATAGTTTTAAGTACTCTTCATTAAAGTCCGAGGCGACACCTCTTCGCCAGCACCGTACCCTATCTGGAGTACTCAGTCAGTCGCCTGACACACTGAGAGACGGTCTCTCGCTGTCGCTAACTTCCTCTCGCTCTTCTTCCTCGAGTCAAAATTAGTCTAAAAGCAAAATCTAATTTAGCGGATAGCTTTCGAGAAACCGGCAGACTGGAGGTGGTACGCCAGGCATCCGACAGTCTGGAGTGAGCAGGCAGACAACCAACCAACCTGGCAAGTAGGCAGTCGACGACCAAACAGACAGACAAGCGAGAAGCCATCCAAGCGAGGGACAGAGATCGAGCGTGAGAGCGACCATTAATCTACAGTCAAGAAAACCCCGAAACGCGAATACCTTGAGTGTCATGACCAGATAAGAAATGGCCTGTTGGCTTCTCGTGCACGCTTCTCGTCCGATATCGCTCTCGCTGCCAACCAGTCAAGCGACTGACTAGCCGCCCAGCCCGCCACTCAGTTGGTCGAAAAACTCACAACGCGAAGAAGTCTGTCTTCTTTCCGGTCAGTCTGTCGATTCGCCAATCTTCTCGCTCCGTTCCGTCGTCGCCTTCATGTTATCCCTCGAGAGCCAATACTTCCTGTCCTCGAGTCTTCGCTCAAACATTCCGCTGAAGCAAAAACATCTCGGCGCGGTAACCAAATCTCCAAGGGTTCTCGATGCTTTCCGCTCGCGGTTGCGTCATTAGGTGTTGTCCGTTGCCCATAACATTCTCTGGACGTCACCGATCAGGAAGCTCCACTCGTTCCCAAGTTCGTGAAATGAAGAAGCCTCGACCGTTCCCGATGAAAACCAAGAGAAGACAGAGGAGAGACCTCAGAAAACACGGAAATACCGCCCGTCCCTCCCACCGCAATGGCTTCGTCCAATTGNTTTTTTGTCTCATCTGCACAAACGAAACAATGAGCAAGTTCCGTTCTGTAAGCGGAGTCTTGAAACATTTTCGAACGATATCTCATCCAGGCCGTGAACGATTCGATCGAACCACTAAATCACGAAAGATTTGTGACTGCATCAATTTCGCCAATGTTTCGGAAGAATATCAGAGGACCCTTGCGATGGCAGAAAAACGCACTCAATCGTCAAAACTCGATGAACGATCGCCGTCCTTTGAGCCGACCACGCGTTTACTCCTATTTGTCGCTCTTCTCTTGCTCATTCGGGCAAGGCGTAGTAAAAGTCTGTTTCCGAAGAAGAAAGAGATTTTTGCCTCCACGTTCCTCCTCAGATAAAAGCAAGTCATCTGCATCCTCTCTCTCTCTTCCGAACTCTTTTGGCTCTTTCGGCAGATTGGTTCGGCAGAGGCAATGATCTGTGAATTCGGAATCGGCCCAAACTCGCGATTCGCCTCGCTACCGGAGAGAATACGACGTCGAGAGCGAAACCGACGTCGAGAACGACGCCGACGACAACGGGAATGGCAGAGCGTCGGAAACAAAGAATCACTTAGAGAAAGCGAGAAACCAAACCGAGGAATCGACTGACGATTGAAGGACGCTGAGCTGACGCGATTCATCATTCTCGTCTGAATGTACAGAGAGAGAGAGAGAGAGAGAGAGTGATGATGGACACCTGGTCGATGGAAGTCACGGTCCAAACTCCTACGTCAAGATGGCTGATCCTGGGGTTTGTGGAGAATCCAGTATTTTGGTTTGTCGCTTCTTTCCTCGGACGTGGGTGTTCGGACGAAAAACTCATCCACTGTCCACCGTGACGGGCGATCGGCGAATTGGCGCGTTCCTCGCAGACAACGATGGATAGTTTTAAGTACTCTTCATTAAAGTCCGAGGCGACACCTCTTCGCCAGCACCGTACCCTATCTGGAGTACTCAGTCAGTCGCCTGACACACTGAGAGACGGTCTCTCGCTGTCGCTAACTTCCTCTCGCTCTTCTTCCTCGAGTCAAAATTAGTCTAAAAGCAAAATCTAATTTAGCGGATAGCTTTCGAGAAACCGGCAGACTGGAGGTGGTACGCCAGGCATCCGACAGTCTGGAGTGAGCAGGTAGACAACCAACCAACCTGGCAAGTAGGCAGTCGACGACCAAACAGACAGACAAGCGAGAAGCCATCCAAGCGAGGGACAGAGATCGAGCGTGAGAGCGACCATTAATCTACAGTCAAGAAAACCCCGAAACGCGAATACCTTGAGTGTCATGACCAGATAAGAAATGGCCTGTTGGCTTCTCGTGCACGCTTCTCGTCCGATATCGCTCTCGCTGCCAACCAGTCAAGCGACTGACTAGCCGCCCAGCCCGCCACTCAGTTGGTCGAAAAACTCACAACGCGAAGAAGTCTGTCTTCTTTCCGGTCAGTCTGTCGATTCGCCAATCTTCTCGCTCCGTTCCGTCGTCGCCTTCATGTTATCCCTCGAGAGCCAATACTTCCTGTCCTCGAGTCTTCGCTCAAACATTCCGCTGAAGCAAAAACATCTCGGCGCGGTAACCAAATCTCCAAGGGTTCTCGATGCTTTCCGCTCGCGGTTGCGTCATTAGGTGTTGTCCGTTGCCCATAACATTCTCTGGACGTCACCGATCAGGAAGCTCCACTCGTTCCCAAGTTCGTGAAATGAAGAAGCCTCGACCGTTCCCGATGAAAACCAAGAGAAGACAGAGGAGAGACCTCAGAAAACACGGAAATACCGCCCGTCCCTCCCACCGCAATGGCTTCGTCCAATTTTTGTACCGATCTTGGGTTGCTTCTCTAATTACAACTTCCAACCGCGCGAATTCTTCGTTCGACTTCTCATTGGGATTGCTTCCCGTGTGTCTGGAAAGAGACAACAAACCGTCTCGAAGTCAGGAGAATGAAGAAAACCTAAAGTGCTGTAGCGGCCATCGAATCGTAGTCGTGGTCTCGACAGCGGAGGAGGAGTGTTTCTAATTGTACGCCGGCTTCGGGAGAAGCGGTTTCGCGTTCTTGCCTTGACTATTGCCAACAGAGCAAGCAAACAACCAACCCGGCCAGCAACAGAGTCCACGAACTTAGAAACGAAATCTCTTATTCCAAAATGCTCTCCAAGAAAGGAATCGAAAAATACTTTTCTGTCTTGTTCTTCGATCAGTGGATCATTCACAATCGTTTCGAGGTTTAGGTGTTTGGGGTTCACAGCTTGTCCTGTGTGGGCAACGGGTTTCAACTCGACGTAACGGCCGACTATCAGACATAAAACCCACTCAGTCAGTAGTTTAGGGTTCCTAGCCTGAAGCTATCATCTTTATTTGCGTTCTCTAATGGACATTTTACGCTCGCATTTTATTCGCTTCCCGGTCTTTGATACTCCTTGTCGCCGTTGGATCCTCTCTGGCCCGTAGGCTTGATGAAACTTAAGAACAAAAAAAAACCGTTGGCCACCGAGCAGAACGAAGTTCTCATTTTCGATTCAATGACCCTCGTAAAGACTTATTCATTGCATAAACTGGGCCGGTGCATTCGTTTGGAGGAAGAGGAGAGACAATGTTCCCGTTGCTCCGGCCACACCCGCATAAATGAATCCCTATTAGAGAGAGATCGTTCCTGCTGTCCTGCGTCATGTACTTTCGCTAAACCAGCGCAGCCATGAGCGTTTCGAAGGAGTTGGATGCGAGTACGAACGACAGGGCTCATTTGTGGAGCCGTCGGATGTCGAGAGATATTGAGCTGGAAACATTTCTCTTCCTTTCCTCGCTCCTGACGTCGCCGCTAGCTTAGATCCTCGCAGTCGTCATCGTGCTTCTCGATATTGTGCGTGACGGCGCGTGCTCCGAAAGTGTTCCTCGCTGAGGTAACGACCCGATCCGAGCCTTGGCCCAGTCGAGTACTTCGTACTCCGCTCTGCAATCGACCCCGTTTCAACCTTCGGATTTGTTTCCTCGACTCCGCACGGACCGCCCAACCATTGGGTCAACTTGGACACGAATTGCTGAACACGAGTAGAGAATTTTGGACGACGACGTCGACGTGCCAGATTCCTTTCTGTATAGCCCTGCTAATACTGCTCCCCCCCGGTTATCTCAGTCAGTTTTGCATCTGTCGTCTCACTGCGTCTCCAGTGATCCAAAACCTTTCCGAGACAAAGCAAGAAAGGAGAATAAGAAAACTCGAGAGGAACGGTGGCACGCCAATGCAAATCCTTAGTCACTTGATTTGACAGTTGGCTTCGAAGCGTGGGAGCCTCGTCCTTGGGCGGTTCGCCGCATCTCTCCTTCCCTCTTTCTTCTATTCGAACTAGCTGTGAATCCTTCTTTGGAACGAACGTCGAACGCGACGTTGCCTGTGACTTTGATGCGCGATGTCAACGTATGTGTGGGATCATGCGCGCGAGGAGGGTTGCATCTGTTTCTGCGAGTTGACATTTCATTCTATCTTGGAGAGTCCAAAGAAACCGTCCGGAGCAATCAAGATCCGGAACTAGTCCTCTCAGAAGAGGTCCCACCAACGAGGAGGGAGAACGAAATCGGTCGCCAAGTGAAGTGAGCGAATACTGACTGACAATCCCACCAAGCGGGTACCGAAGCCACCGCAAAACGAATATCATTGCTCACTCGGATCAATTAATGAAGAGGGACGAGGGAAATGTCGGCAGAGCTCTGCGGACAAAAGCCTAATGAACCAACCGACCTACCAGCCACCCACCCACCCACCCAAGTAACCAACCAAACAGCGAAAGAAGGTCCCCTCCGCCCCCTCGTCCTCCTTATGCTCCCCTCCCCCACCCCACCCCTCCCATTTTCATCCCGAGGTAGTAACGCATGCGGTCCTCGTGGTTGTCGACGAAGTCGTTGCCGTCGTCTGAATTGATGATTCCACAGACGCAGCGAGCAATGTCGCGCTGACTGTGAGATTTGATGAAGGCAACGCCGACGCTGACAACGAGAAAAATGAGAGAGGAGTTTCCCTACAATGAGCTTCGTTGTAACATTCCATCCAACACGAAGGACCAACAGGCAACATCAGGCCGCTGATGTTTGCGAGTCGGTCGCTTTCCGTTCGCCGTCTGACGCAGCACTCCACCAAAAAATCGACGAGCAGAAGCTCTCTATCGGCTATTAGGTATTGAGGAGCGGCGAACGGACGAAACGAAGGGAAAGCGGAGGCGAAGTCGACGGATCGAATTGGAAACTCATCAGCTTGTCATGCCATTCCCGAGAGTTGCTTCGATTCCTTCCGCCGCCCCCGCCCACGCCGCCGTCAATTTGCCACCGCCGCAACTGCAACTACAGCTACCACTACAACAGCGGTAGCGAGTCCCGCAGACTGCGGAGCCGCGTCCGACCGTCTGACCTCAGTTGCGGTAGTTGAGAAGCTCACTCTGTTGTTGTCGTTGTGAGCCACGAGTATTCGCATGCCATATCGGTTCGGGGGCAGGTGGCACAGGAGCCGAGAAATCTCGTTCGGGGTTCGCCGTAGACGCCAGTCCTTGTGGGCTTCAGTCAGAGTTTGACATCGATTCGTTCGTTTTCATTTCTCTCTCAGTCGCTACGGTTGGCAGCGGATGTGAGCCAACGCCGGAACCTAGGTGCGAACGAATGGTCGTTTCCGGCATCCAGTTTCAGAAGTTGAAACGAAACAGCGAACGAGAAGAGAGGGACAGCGAGAGAAAACCGCCTGCGACAGACAGAGCGAGAGATCAGCAGAAGCGGGCGGGCGAGGGCAAAAAATCAGATGCGGCCGATTCGATGGCGTCACTTGGAACCCTCTGTTTGGTCAGCGAGAGCAGGACGCTTCTTCTCGCGGAGACCTCGCAACAGACTGGAAGAAGACGTCCATCCAGCGGAGCTTGCTTTCTCGTCTCAACTTGGCAACTGACTCGTAACGATTGTTATCTTCTTCCACCGGATGGAAAGAGACAATCGATAACTAATCTCATCAGTCGGAACGAGGATTTAACTGCAGCTACAGCGCGACGTCGAACTTTTCCGTCCCGGGGCGTTGCCGCGGCTAAATCAAGAGAAGCAACGGAAAAGCAATGAAAAAAGCAACTCAAGAAGTTCCGCAGTTGTTTTTCCCCCGTTTTCGTCTCAGTCGTCGTCGCTGTCGGCCGTTGATCCGGAGGATATCGAAAACGGTCGAGATTAGGGATAAGACGCTGCCACATGCTGCTCGAAGCGCGATTCGAATTGCTCTTTGGAACTTGCGGGACTTTCTTCGTAAGTTAATTTCAAAGCATCGCTCCACAACAGGGAGCTGCGACTCTGGATGCATAAGACCCGGGCTTTGAAGGGCGCCACGCCGCTCCGTTGTAACAACATGTCGCAGTGCCATGTTGTGTGAAACCTTTACGCGCACGGAAATGAACACGGACCCGCCTCACTGACTGAAAAGGCGGAACGAGAAGAGCGATAGAAAAAAACGGTGAGAACCAGACGAGAGACGAAGAGCACAACGACCGTACGTACCCCTGCCCCTATTCCCACCACCATCGCCTACGACGACAACAACAACGGAAGGTAGAAGTGATATTAGAGCTAGAGCCGCCGCAGTCGCTGTCACTCAGCTTGACTGTAACATAATACTACGGCTGATCAGACTAGCAACGGGCCAAGGACCTACGGTAATATGACCAGATTGGGACTAGGTTTCAGCCTCTTTCGTTTCGTGCTCCGTCGCTACCGCCGCCTTTCTCTTTTCCTCGCCCGGCCGTCGACCGACGTCGTCGTTACCGTCCGAGCCGTCAGCATGTCCTTCTTTAGCCCCTCATCTACCGTTCTTCTTGATCGGGTGTGATTCGAAGCGACGTTTATGGCAAGCCCGATTCAATCAGAGCGCTCCCACTCAGTTTATGTACAACCTGTCGAGCTCCTCGATGTCCGCTGGCGAGGCATCAGAGCTTCTGATTCCTGAGCAAACTCCGAAAATATTTATTCTCAAGAAAAGCAGTCTGTGCTACATGTCAGAGCTCTCAGTCGAGCAGAAAAATGCTTTTCATACGGACAGACAGCGTGAGCTACGGGAAAGTCGTCGACGGATCTTCATATCGAGCGGACAACTATTCAACCTTGGATCGGTCTCAAAGCCCTAGCTTCCAAGTCTCAAAATATTCGACAAATGTTCCAAGATCCGAGAACTTCAAGAATTGATCATTATCAGGATAATAATATCTATCGATTCTCATGAAGACTCGAGAACAATTTAGGAATCCCACGAAAAAAACACATCCCTGATCATGATTCACACGAGAATCATGAATATGAATAGATGCAGTTCTGGAAGTGATACACATCGGTCCATCCATCAACCCCTCCAGATATCCAAGAAAAGATGGAAGATGATGGTGATTATTGAATTTTAATGTCTGAAGCATCCAGCTCTTGTTTCTTCTGAAAGGTATCAAGTCGGCCTCTGCTGTGACAGTGAGTGCTGCGATGTATTCGGAAGAAGAAGAGCCTCGTTCTCAAGGAATACTCCATTCGCACTTTCGGATTCGGGACAGAATCCACCAAGTAGCACACGGACGAAATCAAAGCACGTCTTCACGCATGAACGAAGCTTTACCAAGCACAAGACCAACCGAGCGTTCTACAAAGAAACGAAGCTCCTCAAACGAAAAGTTCATTATACGAGACGCTGTTTGGGAGCAGAACCTCACATTGCGTATGGTTTTCATATGGTATCAACACCGGTCGTCTCTATCCTTCGTTGGAAACGTCCACGCGCAATTCTTGTTCGGAAAGGCGCCATATTCTCTGGTGGGTCAGTCGAATGTCTGGCCTGAGCTTTGGACGAGGGCGAAAGTTTTTCTCGCTCTTCTCAACCTCTTGCCGCGTCACAATATCAGCAACAGCTTAATTCTTGAGCTTCTACCGATAAAAGAGTGCGCGTAGTGCATTTTCAGCTCTTGGATTCGTCTAGTTTTTCAAGAGATGAAATATGGCTTGGAATACCGGATTTGATTTTCATTCGGTCACTGACAAAATATTGAGCACAGCTAATAACACATTTATTAACATGACGATGATTCAACTAAAGAAGCATGAATGTTCGAGAGGGAAGCATATGATGTAAAAGTCAGCTCCCATCAATCTGAACCCCGTGCCATAAAATCTGAGAACTAGGGTAAGACTCAAAGAGTTATTCATTCGATTGAATCATCCGAGTATTGAGAGTTTCCATCAGAGATACATCGTGAACGCTCTTCAGAAAAAAACTCCCCAGTCCTCCCGATACGGATTTCCACAACTCGAGTGACATCTTTCTCAGGAGCCACGATCCGATGGCCACTCTTTTGGCGATTTTCTAAAAGATCATGAGTCGTAACTTGGAAGCAATGTGAGGAATCACGGTTTGCATTCCCTAAAAGCCGAAAATCATTCCAAACTCGAATCGTGGTTATCGTTAAAGAATCAAAAAATATAATTCTAAAAGTATCGAAATTCTGCTTCGGAGCCGAGCTCTTTTGTACCAGGATTGCATAACGGGAAACCGTCTTCGGCAGCGGGAGGATCCTTGACTTGTCTATGGGCTCTTCAGGTCTACCGTTGTGAATTCGGAGAGTTTACAGCGATGACTCTCGTACTCCGCGATTTCTGCCATATCCACTTCACTCTTGACAGCGCGCAGAAGACGTGCGGATGACACTTCGGTCGGGATCCGCTCCATGGATCCGGCTTGGTTCACGTTTCCGTGATCCGAGGTCCATGCGAGTCTAACTCGTCGGTGCACAGATTTCCAAAATCCAGACAGCCAGCCTGAAGAAAACGTGACACGAAAATCGTTGAGGACGCGAAGCAATAGAGAATAACACTTCTACAGAGAGTGCGTGTACGGTATCGAACCGACAGAGCCGGCGAATGAAATAATTTACTCGAAATGAACGATTCATGACAGAGAATCGAGAAGAAGGACACTAACCGACGATGATGAATGCTGATAGGACCGTGAACAAGAATAGGTAGAACGGCATTCCCAAAAACCTCATGGATGGATCCTCGTGCGTCGTCGTGTGGGTGAAATTGTACTCGTTGTTTACGAGACTTGCAACAGTGATTGGCGAGCTCAGATCGTGCATCACGTCTCCTATCGGGGGAAGCGCTGCCTGTGACAACATCGTTTCCATGTCAGTCTCTGACGAACCCGACATCTTTCCAACGGCGACGCCAACAGAAAGTCAGATACGGCGCGACAACCGACTGGGCGACCGAGCGGTGGCTACTTACAGCACGAGCGGCGTCCACTCAACTAACAACAACAACAGCGTGCCACAGCGGCCCTCTCCCAAAGCTCACCTGAGCCGTGCTCAAGCACAACACATGCTTCTCGAGCAGTTTCAAGCTCCATCGCCATCTTGGAACCGAAACCCAGAATAGGGCGAGGGTGGGAACCCGGGCACAACATCGGGGTTTCGGCATCCGCGGAATTTTAACGGTTCTCTTTCGATTTGAGCACGACCTGTTGATTGGATTAGCTTTTGTTTTCACTCACGATTTGAACATCGGTCCGAGCTCCGGACTCTCTTTGGGATCTATTGAGAATAAATAAACTCGGCAGCAGCTGGCCGCGCTTCGACTTCCCATTCGATAAATTAGGCCACCAATTAATCGAACAATCAGAGAAGAAATAAACAGATCTCGGGCAGGGTGAGTCGCACAGATTCGAAGGTGCAGACAGACAGACAGACAGACAGACAGACAGACAGACAGACAGACAGACAGAGAAGTCTCTCGGGTTTCTTGGCTCCTTTCTCTTCGGAGAATCTGTCCCTCCGGAAACGCGATGAAGCCATTTCCCGAGGAGGCCAAAAAAGGAGGAAAACCTAAAGCTGTCGTAAGTCGTACTCTGTATCGAGTGAACTTTTCTTCTTGGACTCGTTTGTCGCTCCACCTGCTCCGCCTCCCGGCAACCCAACAGTTGCCTCTCTGTTTTCCGTCTTTAGACTGAAGCCGTTCTCGACCCTTTCTTTTAGTTTTTATCGTCGACTACGTTGATCGTTCGATGCTATCGACATGAAAACCTTCGATTCCATGTTCGATGATGATCGGTGTCACAAGGTGAATCGTATTCGCGTGCGTCAGAAGGCCAGGTATGGCGGAGAAAAGATACCGATGGCAAGAAAGGAGGCCAAGAAGAAATTCCTCTCGAGAGATCGAAGTTCTTTGTGACGCGTGGCAGGGTTGCCGGAGGGAACATCCAGGAAAGGAATTCGACGATCAAAGTTTGATGTCGAACTTTTTGAGAAGCCGCTTAAAGAATTGATGATAAGGCCAACAAACAACTTATTGTAGCTCAAGAAGTACGATGAGGACGACGGCTGGGAAAAGTTCGGACTGCTTTTGTGGTGGCCGAAGGAGCAGAGACGAGAATGTGCCTACGGTTGAATGAACCGGTCCAATAAGTCCCATGATCAACAATTGTCTTCTGCCTTCGGCGAATCTACAATCGACCGCCGGACCGGCAACCGAGAGAAGGCACCGTTGTCTTTATTTTTCATCTGATTTCGTTTCCTCAACTCATGGCACTTGAGGCAGAATCGCCCCAGAGCTCTGAGAATTTCGCAAAGCCACGAAGGTGCTGCCGTCAATGTACACGGGATCCGAATTTCTCAAGCGAACGATTTTCCGCTCCGGATTTGTAAGAATCTGTTCTATGTATAAAACTCTTTCAGGATCCGGGGAGGGAGTCGATCGACACAGATCCACCCGCTCGTTCGTTCGTTTTTCAATATTACGAAGCGAGGACGGTGCGGAGAGAAGTGATTGTTGACAAACTTTCATGACGGAGCCGAGGTTGAAAAGATTGCAGCGCTGTTCACCGACGCGACGGAGTTCGAGAGGTGAGCCCTTGATGCAGATGTTCTTCTTCTGGAGAACGCGGCCCTAAAGATCTCTATCCGCAGAGGAATTCCGCGAGGACGCAGAGATTGAGCTCTGAAAACGCACGTCAAAGTTCTCGGCAAATACTTGCCGGGTGAGTTTGCGAACTCGGCATGTCCCACTCAAACTATCGGAGAGCCTTGTGGTGAAACAACGCGAACAAAATATTTTCCTTTCCTCGAATTCCAAACCGTAGCGGACCTACGGCGTTCGACCTCGTCCGAGTGACGTCATTTATCGCGAGTGGTTCGCGAAATTCTAAGCAGATCCCGAGGAAAGACAACCTCTTGTGTTCATTCGGACCGGTCCGCCTTCCGCTTCGAGGCAGAGCCGTGAACATTCGGCATTCCAGTCGTCTCCCTGGATCGGTGGACGGACGCAACCACCGCGCCGACGACCGATCACGAGAGAGACGTTCTATGTTAGTGCGAGAGATCAAGGAAAGTTCTGCCACATTCGATAATTCGATAGATCAATAAAACGATGTAATCAATCGAGCATTTATTAGAAAAAGCGAGCTGGAAGAAGGCATCGCTAACAACGGAAGCATCACTGGCAAATAGATGGCAAGACGTGAAGCATGGCAAGAATCGAAACGAGGCCGGATCGTAGCAACGAGTGAGAAAATCGACGCAGGACAGAAACAGCCGGCAGACGGAAACGGCAATAAGACGCTATGAGTTTGTTACCACCCACATGAATGCCAAACTCAAAGGAATTCATGTAAACACGAAAAAAGCGAGGGGTACTCCGAGGTTGATTCGCGCCCACAGAAATTGTGCGGGTCGACGATTCGAACAGGACTCGCGACAGATGCGCCCTCAGCTGAAGTGGTGGATCACATCGGAACACCCATTGATGTTTTGGATACGGAATTTCCAGCGTTGACACGAATTCTCCAAAACTGTGCCACCGGATCGCTCGCGAGATCTTACAGCGAAGTCATCGATGTGAGATTCAGCGACAACAAACTTCCAAGACTGCTCGCCCTGAAGAGATTATCGTAGGATGAATCTGAATGGATGTATCTCCTGAGACGTTAGATACGTGCGGCCACCCGCCGGCCGTCTGGTCGATCGGTCGCGGACCGACCAACCAACCAACCGGGTCACACTCAGATAGACAGATAGCTAGACGGATAGATACATCCATCTGAACTTTCTCCGAGTGAGTGAGCAAGCTAGCCTGCCGATCGACTAGCTAGCTGGCTTCGGCATCACTCGTACTACCGAGAAGGCGGACCAACTTGTTCAATGCAGGCTCAGGTGGCAAACTTCCAAATTAAGCCAACGTCGGCCTTGGTTGGCTTGCTTCGGCTTAACTCGGCTGACGCCGCCGCCGCCGCCGCCTCCGCCGCTCTTAGTTAGTAACGGCAACACGTTTAAATAAGAAGATTCCTCCTCTGCCGAAGGGACCGACCCCAACGACCTGTGCAGCGGTCGCAGCCGAGATAAGGGAGCTCCGGGACTCCGCGAGACCCTCCTCTTCCACGGCGGACCGGAGGACTAACCAACGACGGCAAGCGAGCGAATAGTCCGTCGGTTCTCCGTTCGATCGTCCGTGGAAGCTCTAAATCAAATTACGACGCCAGCAAGAGTTGATTCAGACAAAAGTCTGCCACCGATGTCCTCTCTGTGACTCTGAGTTCAAGTTTTCTTCCTTGATCCGGCTCCTCTTCTCTCTCCGGATATTTTCGCTGCGAGGAAAGATTATCGTAGTTCCGCATTTATGAGCAAACAACAAGTTTTTGTCCGGCGAAGGATCTACTTGGCGATTCAGATTAAATCCCATCCTTTCTGTCCCTCGTCATTATCATTGCGATCCTTCTGCGAGGCTTTAGTGTCGCTCTTCTTCGCCTCCGTCTTCGGTTTTTTCTTCTCTTTGAGGTCGAGCTTCCGACCAAACTCTTTGAAGGGAAGAGCCCTCGATGGCTCATTCTGTTCCTGTTTTATTTCTCTCTCGTCCTCATTCTTTGTCGTCTCTCTGCCCCGCCCGTCGCAAACGACGACTCTGTCAACGCGATCTCCCCCAACAGAGCTTTGATAAGGCTGAAAGATTTTACTCATGTCAGCGAGCGACCTTGTCGGTTTTTCCAAGACGATTCTTGTTCGCCGAATCTTCCCTCTTTCTCGATGATTCTACGTCATCTTCTACATGTCCCCGGTCTCGTTGACAGGAGGTTCACTCTGCGGTCGGGCAGTAGGATGCAGCACTGACTCATCGACCTCCTATCCCCCATTGCTGAAGACTCATAAAAATTACACGAATCATGCGCGACAGGGCCGTGGTTCTTTTAGAAAAGTCCGCCACCGGTTCCGTGGAAAACACTCCTCCTCCTCCTCCTCCTGAATCAACTAGATCCTCCACCAATCAGTCCGGAACTCTATTCCAATCCGATCGAGGAGGACGCGCCCGAGCTCATCGAACTCGAGTTCGAATAACTCAAATCTCAATCAGCTTTCTTCAATCGCACCACGATCTGGAAGTGACTTTCACAAACACGTCTTGGTCTCAAAAAGAAACGATCGTGATCGCACACCACGAGAGTGTTTTTCCCTTTAGTACGTCGCAGTGTCGCTTCCGTAACAATCGAACAGTCGATCCGATTAGAGCCTCTCTCCGACGACGACAGTGTCCCTCAGCCCTTTTTGAACAGCTCGGAGGATCCCGTCGAACGTCCAACTGATCCTCCGGAAATTGGAGTTCGCCGATCGAGCGATGCGGAAGCTCCGACGTCGATTCGCGAATTTTTGGATCCGGTCTTCAAAAGCACTGCCACTTCCAACGACGATCTCGAAGGCTTGTGGGGACATTGGTGATAATTATAAGAGTTGGAGAACGGTGGGGAGACGATGAACCCGGAACGGAGTCGTCGTCCGATGAACTCACCTGAAACAAGAAAATACGCGCTCAACTTTACCGCCTCGTGAATAATTCCACTGCGTAAGTATTGTTTTCTGTCGCGCAATGTGAAAATTATAGCGCACTCACAAGCCCGTTCCAGTGAAACAGAAGTCGAGAAGTCCCCGGCGTCGACAAATGTCCCCAGAAATCTAATTAATGTCACCCTTTGCCCTCCCCCCTCTCTCTCTCTCTCTTTCCATAGACTCTGATCGTTGCTTCGTAGCCCTTCGGACTCCACCATATCTCTCGGCTTGATTGGACATTCGTCGCATATTTCAAATGTTTTCACTCCTGAAACGCATTGGCCGGGCGGATGAGGCCGCCCGGCACCCTGCCTCCCTGGCCTAAACTTCCTACTATCCCGCTCGTCCGTGACATTCATTGCGCGTTCTGAAATGAACGTCGTACTTCACATGACCGCTTCAACCGGAATCCAACTCTGGTTCTCGGTGCATCGCGGTTATCGTTTTGCGGATGACAATTACTCCAGCATCGAGGCTGCCAAAACAAGGATATTTTGCTCAACACTCGTCAATTCCCCATGAATTTCCACCATCGTTGTTTCCCCACACCCAGGGATTTCGGATTGATTTAGTTTGAAATCGCCGTGGAGCTTCTCCCTCGTGCTTTCGTTCGAACAAATGGCTGAGGGTGAATATAGTACCTACGGGATGAAGCTTCGATGGGAAAAGTGGCGATGAAGCAGGTGCAAAACAGATGGAACTCTTTGACTAATGAATAATAGAATCAGGATAACAGACTACGTTCAGTCACCCACCCACGGAAACATTCACTCTTCAATATCGAACCTCAGAATCTTCGACGCTGATGCCTGCAATCAGCGCCAGGTCATCAATGCGAGGGAATGACTCTGGCAACGAGTACCGACCACGAGGAACAAAACTTCCTGACTCTCGTTTGGAAAGGAGCGGGAAATCAGAACAGGAGACGACGAACTCGAGAAAGCTGTCTGGGTGGAAAAGATGCTAGTTCATCCTAGATACCTTCGGCATCTTCACTCTCCAGTGCTTATTCTGTATGTGCGACTGCATCGGAGATATGATGGAATGGAGGTCGACTCGCATAAATTATCTTTTGAAGATTTGACCACCTCCGAGTTCCGAATCGAACCACCTTTCAGACAACTCGAGTTCAGTTTTCCCATGCATTTATCTCGTAGCATCAATGCGAACGATGGAGCTCCGTCTCAACAACTGAATGCCGAAACATATTTTTATTTTTTTCTTCTCCATCGAGTTGGAGATCACAGTTTGCAGTGCGCAGATCGACGCGACAAGTCGATGTCTAAAACCTACTTTGATCAACCTGTCGTCAATGTCCTTGAGAAAATTAGGGATTTCGAGGTCGTCCTTTCAATCGCTACCTGTCGCCGGTGATATTCACAATGTAACGTCACAAAAAGAGCTCGAGCTCACAGCGCTGAGACCCGTTGACTTCGCACTCGTCTACTGGATCTTTTCAAGCGGATGCTCGTCGTGTTTTTATTTTCTTTTTTCCTTCGTCAGCCGTTAGCGTCATGTGGTCGCTTCCACTACAGAGCTCGCGACACAAAAGTGTTCATGTGGAGATCACTAACGGCTGGAGACAAACTTGCAGAGAGTCATGGACGAACTTACCGACGCCGGCCGAGCACAAGAAACTTCAGTATCGAGAACAAAAATAACGAATCACTTGCTGACCCACTTATGGTGGCAGATATACAGCCGGCCGGGATAAAACACAAAGAGGCGGGAAAAACTTTATCAGGCGAGTCATCTTGTTTTTCTTTCTATCTCCTCCTTCGTCTCTTCATTCGTTCGCTTGTCGTTTGGATGAAGAATCACGCTGCAGATCGGTCGCCTGATAGATACAGATGAACTGCACCAAAGTAAATCTTTCCGAAGACGTTACAGGTTGCGAATGGGTGGCGTAGCAGTCTGCGGCGGCGGCGGCGCGACCGAAACTACCCACACAAAATTTAACGCCGTTCTAGTTTCTCTCCTCCATTCAGCTGGCTCCGAATAGATGGTGTCGTTGTAGCCTGGTTGTCTGCTCCGCTGCTCGCTCGGAAACGCGGCACCGATCCGAGGACAAGGACCGAAAAGCCGACGTTGCCAATGACGAACTCAATATCGAGAACGAAGTCTCTTTTGAATGCGTGAAAGGCTGAACAGCCTCACCACCACCACCGACAGAAGGACAGACAGACAGACGGACGGACGGATGGATGGATGGATGGATAGGCGGATGCATGAACAGATAGACGTGCGAACGAGAAAAGTCTTCTCACGCACTGCTGCTAGCTTAAGGGCTAACTGACTGGCTGACTGACTGAGAATCGAAACCTTCCCTCCGAACGGACGGACGGAGCCTTCCCTCCGAAAGCAAGCGACTAGGCAAGTAGGAGAAGGAGACTCTGTTCTTTTGTCGTTATGTTCGTCCGCCCCTCTTCCCTCCGTCTTTCCCAGCCAGCCAGCCCGCCCGCCCGCTTTCCTTCCACCGTTTTCTCTATCGGAAATCGTTTGCATGCGGTGCACGAGCCACTCATCTCGTTGTGCATTGAGCAAGCCGACGGATTTACAGCTAGATCCCAGCCAACTGGCTGCGAACAGCCTTACCAGCGGCGCGCCGGCTCTCGCTGGTTGGTTGGTTGGTTGCTTGGCCGATTTTCTTGGGAAGCCATCAAGCGAGGGAAAGGAATCCGGTCTCCTAGCTTCCAGCCAGACTGCTGCTATAAAGTAAAGAAACGAACGCTTGCATGCGCGGCACGACACCATAGGTACCGCGTGAACAGCGACCCTGAGCTGGCCAATTTGCATTCCCTCAGCATCCACGGTATCCAGACATCTTTGACTGACTGACTGACTGCGGTGAGCGCTGTGATTGAAACGGTTACCGTGAACGTGGCGACCTCTTCGATCGATTTTACCACCACCGCAACCGCAACAGAATCGATCAGCGCGAAGAGAATGCTGAATCGAAGGATCCGCGCCGGAAGTTCCGGGATCCTCGTGACTTCGTCAAAACGACGATGCTTTGCCAGACTCGACGACCTACAGACAGAGGCAGGAAGAATGGCGTTTTGACATCGACGATCCGACGCGGAGCCACGACTTCGTCCGTCCCGGCGCTCGCTCATTTGGTCGGAGGTTTTTGTGTCGCTTATTTTCGCTGCTCGTTATCTGTCACTCATCAGAGCGGAGAATGAGTCGAGTTTTGCCAACGGACGATGCTTCTGCGTTGGTCGAGTGATGACAACGATGGTTGAAAGAGTCGACTGCCAAACTGGAACAATCTCGCTGGCGCAGAGGTCATCAACAAACATGTCCGGCGGCCTTTGACGAGATGACCAATCTCTGACGAGATGAGCAACGATCAACGATCAGCTTATCGGAGCCATGTACTTACTTACTTACTATTCCTTCCCTCGACCCCGCGGAAGACTGCGGCGGCATCGGCGATGACCACTGCCGCGCCGTTGTGGGTCCTGCACATGACTGACTAGGGCGCCACAACGACAACGACGTAGACGGAGTCGCGACGTCAACGTGAACTACAACTCCTCCTTTTGCGTTCCTACGAGATGTATTACGGTCCAGTGGATGCCGTAATTACTCCTATGCTTAGCCGGATAACTCCGTTCTCTTTCGTCTGGAAGCCGATGCTCGGTGGGTCGGGTGGATGGTTGGCTCGGTTGCCTTGCGTCCGAGCAGCGGACAGCCAACTGGCAGCTGGCCGTCCGTCCGTCCGTCCGTCCGTCCGTCCGCCTCGCCATAGTTTGGTTCGCATAGTGGCTCCTCTCGATCGGTCGACCGACTTTTACCGCCAACAGTTGGCCCCTGGCCAGAGATCTCCTACCAAGACACTCAGGCAGCAAAGGAGCGGCAAGCAACGAAAGTTCAGTTCGGTCAGCGTGCATCAGCGGGCGATAGACGAACCAACCGTCGGCGGCGGTGGCGGCGGCCTTACTGACTACTCGGATACTTGGCTCCGCCAAACGCGTACAGCCGGATGGATAGAGAGAGAGAGAGAGAGAGAGAGAGAGAGAGAGTGCAAGCAAGGTATCGAACGCGGACTCGATAGTTTAGATATTCTCTCTCGCCTGCTTGATTCCTTGAGCGCTTCATTATGCGGTTGGCTGACTCGAGTATCTGACGTAGAAAATTGACTCCCGGAAATTTCGCTTGATTCGTTCTAACCCCTCAAGGGACCAGACGAAATGTTGTGAACGCACCTGCGTCTACCTTGAAGAGTGACTTTTGGCGGAGCGGTAGAGCTCGCTGATTGAGATCCTCCGTTTCTATTTTGTGCTTCCGTCGGTCGTTCTTCGGATGCTCGTTTGTGTGCTCCGTCTTCCACTGACTGATCCCCACTTGCCCTACGCGTCCGAGAGTGCCATGTGGAGAGCTCGGGAGAATACGGAGCTCGCCAGATTGCGTTTCGAATTCCGATATCTTCTCCTTTATCCAGAAAAAAAAAGAAGACGAAGAAGAAGATAGGAGAGAGCTCTTCGCGAGATAGAGGGGAAACAGCGGACGAGAACACTAACGAGGCCAAGACAAAAGAACGAAAAGCTGTCACTCAGTTCAAGTCAAAATTGAACAGAAGAAAAGTATCTGCGTCAGTTTTTCGTTTGACTTTCCGCAGCAATCCAGTAAAACTCTGGTCACAATCAGGAGCGAAACGTTGACCGAACGGTCTGGTCCGCAGTCGTCTTCGCTCGAGCATCCCGGCGAGAGGTTCCAATATTTTTCCGTTGGCCGATGCTTTCCGTTTCACATCTGTGCTTTTTATCGGCTCTCCGTGAAAAAAGCAACACCGTAAGTCCTTGCGCCCTTTTTCACTCGGAGATCGGAACTTGAATAGATGACGTTTTTTTCATCATCGTTGGCTGAGCCTGGCTCGTGTTTTAACTCGAGAAGAATTCTCTTCTGGCTCGTTGTTTGAAATCCGAATTGAATTCAGCGGAAATACAACTCCGCGGACAACGAACTTCACTAGTTACTCCGAGAGTCTTAGAGATTTTGTCACAACAGAAGTGCAAAACAAGTTACGATATGTGATCATCAGAGGAAGGATCCAGTCGTTTCACATAAATCTCTATGAGAAATATAGCTGCGGGTGGGAGGGCGAACAGACGGGCCAACTTCCGGTCTGGAGCGGGAAATCGTCGTCGAAAATGGCATCATGAGACGTGATCTGATTGACGACGAGCCGCTATCCTGTCAATTCGACGCGACATCGGTTCATGGAGACGGAAGTATCATCATGATAGCGTCGTTTCGCGCCACGCTCAAGGACGACTCTGCCTTGAGGACTGCTGACTTATTCAGAGAGCTTGTTCCTCCGACCTTCGAACTCTGATTCGAGGCACAGGACGTCTATAGAATACATACGCTCAAATGAAAAGAGCTGTTGCACGAAACCGGCGACATCGAGTCGGCATTCCTTAGTTCCCCCTGAATTTCCCGGCTGCTTCTTTCCGGTGGAACTCGGTGGAAGTGCTTGCACTTAAGTTGGTGTTAATCAGAGCAAGACAGCGGAAAAAAGAAGACAACGACCAATAAGGGTGATTGAAACAGCGACCAGTGGACAGCGACCACGGTAGTGGCGGCGGCGGCAGCAGCAGCCAACGAACTTGTCCGAATGATAGTTCTCCCCTAGTTGTTGGTGGAGCCAGTGCACACGACCGGTTCCGCCAAGGTTCGCTGCGAAGGAGAAGGACAACGGTCGGTAGAGGAGGAGGAGGAGGAGGAGGATAGCTTGCTGGGCTTTTCCGTCTCACGTCGCTTCAGCTGTTTCCTCTGTGATTCGGTCGCGATCCTCTCGCTGCTGGCGGACTGATTGGACAGCGGAAGGTGACTTCGGCAAGCCCAATTGAATTTCCCGTTTCTTCGCTGGCTGGGCGCCACTTCCAATTCTTCCTTCTCGTTTTCGTTCTCTGTAGACCACCACCGCCACAGCCGCCGCCGCCGTCGCCTGGAAGACTTTGTCAGACGAAGACTTTGCCGAGTCCTCTGCTGAAGATTCTAACAGTGCCGGAAAAAAGTCTCATGTATCCTCCACTGGTTCGTTTCGGTGTCAATCGAGGAGGTGTCGCCTCGGTGTCATCTCGTTTCATTATCAAAGAGAAAGACAGGCGCAAAACGAGAAGAGACTCAACAGAGTGAATCGAGTGATGCGAGGGAACGATTTATACTTATTGCGGAAGTCGAAAGTCGCTGGAAGATAGTCGCCGGTTGACAATCGGCTGCCAAACAAGCTCAGCTTAACCCCCACGAGTGCACTAGCGGGGGCGGCGGCAAGGTTTGTATCGGACTTCAATGTTTCGAAGCCGGTTCAGCGGATAAATATTTACACTGGGGAATTGCTAGGTAGTTTTCGTATCTTCTTGGTTTTAGAAATTTGATTAAACAACTCATCACCCGGGGCTGATTCTTATCTTATACGGGCGGGCGGGCTAAGCGCGCCTCTTGAACTATGCCTCGGGCGTTCTCCCACTGGTCCAATTGAATTAGCGTTATGCAGGAACTACGACCGAAGCAATCGAAACGAAACGTTCAATTCGCCAGAATCGCGACCACAGGGAGATAACGATGACGAGTTGCAGTAGAGGGAGAATTCGAACTCGATATTCGCTGTTGAAGCGTGCAGTTTACTCCGAATAGAGCACTCAACCGATGGGGGCAAGATTTTTCGTTTCAAATTCGAGCGCGAATCTTGTGTAGACAACACGCAATCAAATCGGCCGCTTTGCTCCGTGTTATGGAGGTTTGTTTTCAATGATTGAATCGAACTGTTGCTCGGTTACACTCACTCGAGGCTCGAGCTCCGCGACTGCCTCGTGGGCTTGGTACTCGAAAGGAACTGCAGTGGCTTCTTTCCTCTTCATCCCCTCAAAGTCCCTCGCGCGTTAAGTGAGACGGGACTCACCAAACCAGCTCGAGTTGACAAACGAATCATGAAGTCAACTGAACGGTAGATCCGATCAAGGGACTTAGTAACAATGGCTGGGGAAAAACCGAACTGAAGAGACTGGGCTTTACCGTTCCGGGCAGACGAGTCAGTCAGGCGTCGCTCGTCAGTGAGTAGAGATTGGTGGCGACTGCTGCTGTGGGCCACCATGCTGCTCAGGCGGCATGACAATCGGAAGAAGAAAATTCGGAGGGAGAAGGTGGTGGTGCAGACGAAAACGATCCATCCTTCAAAGCTCTTTAGATATTGTCTGCGGCGGATGGAACGCGTTTGAGCGAACACAGTGGGAGGATTCGGAGTTGGTGGGCAAAGTTATTAGGGTAGAATGAAACGAGCAGACGGACGGACGGACGGACGGACGGACGGAAGATAGACCACTTCGGAAGCCGAAGCAGCTGGTAGTGAGAAACTAGAGAGCGGTTTCCTTCGGTGGAAGCCAGTCCTCCTTATTCGTTTCGTAGGCTGCCTTCGACGACAACAACTCCCTCTGGAAGCGGAGGAATTTCCGTTCTTCGGATTGCACATCGTCCTTGATTTTGGAACGTTCTTGTTGTCATTTGGCGTGCAACCACCGAAACTTTGGGACTCTGTTTCAAGGAGCGAGGAGCTTTCGTTTCGGAATGACTCGCCTGTTCGCGTCACGCACGGCGCTCGTCGAAACATTCTCCGATATCAATCAAGTTCAGAAATTGTTGAATCGCGTAAAATCGATACGCCTCCGGAGCTTGTTCCCCTGCTGATGACACTAGTCCGAACCAGGTGGCATCCGAGCGGCAGGAATCGCATCGGTACGCGAGTCTGCTTCGAGTATATTTTGTGTCCCTGGCAGATGAGCGAGCGATCGAGACGACAGAGTTTTGCTCAGTTCCGCTCTCAATCTTCCTGAATAACTGTATCCTGTCAGGTCAACCGGAAGATATTGAGTCGAGAGCGGCGGGCGGCCGAGCGAGAGGGAACTGGTTTGCGTCCGTCCTTCCGATCGTCAGGAGCGAATGAACGCAGATCGAGCGACTGCCGTGGCATCAACAGCTGCTGCTCTCATAGTGTTGCGTTGTTTGCGATTCAAATCCGTGCCTGATAGTTTCGAAAGCAAGTTATAACCGAGGTACTGATCGTCCTGAAGCTCGTTACGGTACGCCTTTCGCCATGGGACATATTTTTAAGTGAGAAGACGGTGGTAAAGAATTCCGCGGATAATTCCCAAATTTTCGAAAATCTATACCTCACGAGTCCCGACGGGAAAACCAAACCCTGAGTCGCAAGTGAGGTGCGACGCATCGTGTCTTGAGCACTGAGGGCATCGAACTGAGCTCGAGGACAACAGACCGTTTGGCTGGCACTCTCTGAGTAACGATCGGATCTTCGACGGAGTTCGCTCGTCTTCTATTTGTATTTGTAAGTTGGTGATTGGTGCTGCTTGCGGCGCCGCTGGTGGAGACCGTGGTGCTGCGGCTGGGGATGGTAGTAGCAAGGCAGCAATGGCGACCGGAGGAAAGTAGAGACGAACTAGCGAACAGGCCGACCGACCGACCGACCGACCAACCGAACGTACAAACCCTCGAAACAGCCAGCTCACCAGCGAACGGCAGACGATCGACGAACGACCGACAGTGCGGGCGGTCGGGCAGACGAGCGAACAGACAAACGAATAAGGAACTCTTTTGATTGGGCTTTCCAAGTCGGATCAGTGGTTCGTTTCGTTCGATTTGTCTGCCATTAGTGTTAATTGGAACAGTTGCTCCTACTTCCAAATCAGTATGCGTCTTGTTTTGTTCCTTCCTTCCTTCCTTCCTTCCGTCCGTCCGTCCGTCCTCTCCTTCTCCTTATTTTCCAGGTCTTCGGACGGAATCGAGTTAGCTTTCCTCCCGGATTTTCGTCAGACGTTTGTCGCCGCCGACGTACAGTGGCCAATTCCGCCGCATTAGGTGAACAAAAACGAAGGTCGAAATCTCGATCCTCTGGATATTGCATGAGGCTCTCCCGAATCTAGGGACCCTCGAACCTCAATTCTCCCCGAACCGAAGTCGTTTTTCATGTCCGAAACAGTTTACACAACCTCTTATATCCGAAGAGGGCTCATGCAAAAAAAAGTGAATTCCAGCTGAAATCAGCCATATTGACCCTTTCGAAAAAGATTCCGACTGACTTCCTGGAAGAAAGCTCTTTAAGAACAGACAGCTGCACGTTGCGCCCATTCCGTTTCCGGATTGAGATCATGCTCATTCGGAATCTCGAATACAGTCCATGAAATTCTTGACCATGACGCGCCGTGTCGGTTTAATTCTCACATTTCACGCCGGTCGGTTCGCCATCGATTCCTAGAAATGAACGCAGGATGCACGGTGTTCTAGAACGCACTGGCGGAACAGAAACGCTGTTCGACCTCAACGACGTTTCCATGAAACTCTCGAGAACCAGTAGGATCGGAGGAAAGAACATGAAAGGGAGCGACAAGCCGAACCGAAAACGAGATACGAAAAGCTAAGGAAATGGCACGAGAAGGATATGAAATAAGGAGCATATTCGGTTCCTGCTTCCAGCGGCGAGAATGCCGAGATGGAAGACGGGAAAATCTTGTGATTTCCCTTAGGGGTTCCTCGCTTGCGTGTAGTGCTTGCTTGTAGTTTTAGTAGTAGTCGCAGCAGCAGCAGCAGCAGCACAACCACCAGCAGTGGTAGTTGTAGCGGCAAATACGTTCTTGCAAGCCGCCGTCGTTGCCGCCATTTTTACCCCTCGTTGCCTCTGACTCTCTCGTTTCGAATCTTCCTCTATTTGGTCCTCAATCTCGTTTGCCCCTTCAGTTGTAGCCTTCATGGTCGTCGACGTCGTTGCTTCCGCCATGGTTGCCGTTGACGCTGTACTTGTTCACTACAGTTAAGCTACCGAACGAGGCGAGGGTGGAAACGGAGTTTACAACCATTGCGATTTGAGGCAAGGCCGATCCAGCGAGCAGAAGAAGAGGTCTTCGTTTTTTGTTGCCGCTCTTGTGAGCTGTTGCGTCCCTCGAGCAAACCCCGCCCGACACATCCTAAGGGACACAGCGAAAACATTTCCAACACCACACGAATTATTGATGTGTTTGTATTCGTCAAGAGCAGCATTCTTACGTCTAATCCACGCGTCTCGTCTCTCAACTTCATTTACTGAATCTCTCTGAATGATATCGTTTGAGTGATAATCGAGAGAATCAATGGCAGCGTGCGGAACTCGATGAAAGCGTGCGATGACAGATAGTTTGTCCTATCCATACTGGGAAGAAGCTTCTGGGCCTCGTCACGATTAGCTTCATCCCTCTAGTTTTCCGGGATGATTTTCGTCGTAGCGTCCACCCCCGCGAGTGAGATCATGCCACGTACTCGGGCTGCCAGAACGACCACCGTCGCGTCGTCCCAGATGACCTCTGAGCAAATGCGTGTCTCGTTCCCGCTTCCTGTAGGCTTCTGGCCAAATGGTTGCAGCGGTCAGGAGCTCTTCAGCACAAAACACATGTCGTAGAGTGATGCGAGCATAGTTTGCGAACGTCGCCCACGGCTGTTACTGCTGCTGCAGCTGCAAGGAGACCACCCGGTTTGTGTGAGTCGGGTTTCCTGGCTAAGTCCTCGGCCAGGAATCCCCGGCTAGGGGAGCCCGCATACCGGCAAGCCAACGTGTTGTTCCTTGATGTCAAACCGAGAGTTCTCACGCCCTCACGTCTGTTTGCCATTCGCACAACTTGCAGTTCTCACTCGGCTTCTCGGGGTGGGAAACGTCACTTGCTAAACTCTCTGACACCTTCGCTCAGCCTCCCTCGCTTCCACGTAACCTCTTCAACAACAGACCGTCCTCTTCCCATCCTATTCTTCCCACTACATTCCACAAAGCCGGGTACGGTTAGAACCCCGTCTGTTTTCCGGCTCCGATGCGTCCCGTTGAGAAACTTTAAATTCGCTCGCTCGTCTACCTGCGCGACCGCTCGTTTTGAGCTGCCGTCACTGTGGAGGGGCGGAAGCACCGTGCGTCCATCTATCTGTGCGTCCACTCCCTGACGGGTCTCTACGCTAACAGATAGGCGTTCCCGCTCGAGTTGCCCCCTTCGTTTGCTCTCTTCGTTCTTCTAGGACGTGTTCGAGAAGGGAGACGAGTCACACGAATAACGACAGGGCCCTGAGCCAGTGGGTGAGCAGTGATGAACGAAGGAACGAAGAAGCGATCGAAACAGGGGAGGCGCTGTACCGGCGAACGTGAGAGTGTCAACAACACGACGCAACTTTACCATTAGACAACAAAACTGCGTTGATTCTGACGGAAAACGTCTGGAAACGGGGAGAGCTGTGCTGTGGACCCTCCGCTTTCCTTCGAGATCGTTGTTGTCTCAACGTTAGAGGCGGCTGTGGCGCAGACTGATACGAGAGCAACAGCGTCAGCAGAGGATTCTCATTGAACTCTTTGAACGGTTTGACCGAGTGCAAGGGTTGGCCTTGGAAGAAGCCTGTCCGTTCATCGCTTGCGCGAACAGATAACTCGCCGAGTTGAGAATCTCAGTCAGTGAAACTAAAGAGTTTGGTCTTTGGCCCGCTCGTTCGCAAGTTCGCCACCAACCGTGCTGCCTCATCCTCGAACCCAGCCTTATGAATATTCTTCCCTCGTTCGCGAAAGAAAAACGGAGTCTGAGCGTGCTAAGCGTGCTGCGGCATCTCTACCTCCAATCTCATCCGCTGACGTCGTTGCCGCTGCCGCCTGCGTCTGTATCTGCGTTTGCGGTAGCGGTAGCGGGAGCAGGAGCAGAGGCGTCGCCACCCCCGTCACCGACCTGGTCGGTAACGGCGGCAGCGATGACGGAGACTAATAACGATCATGGCAGGACCCTGAATTTATTAAACCGGCAGCCACTCAACGGCCACAGATTAGAGCCAAACAGCAGCAGCATCCGCAGAATAAAATAATTAAGAACACCGAAAACTGACGTCAAATCGTGCCGCGTGGAAAGGGAAGACTCGAGGTGAGCGAGAGGGGTTAGCGGGGGAGTGGGTTTTCCGCGAACACGAGAGGATAAAGTTCTCGGTGTCACAAACGCAGTGGTTTCACCTTATCCGAGAAGAGACGCGGCACGAGGAAGACCTGAGTTGCTCACGTACGCTGAACCCTTTTTTTCCTCGGGTCAAACAGAGTGCCGGCGAGCCGGAGCGAGCAGGTCGTCGACGTCGTCAGCGGCGGCGGCCACGAGAGCGGAAGTTGAATTTTTCCCGTCCTCGTCTTCTTCTCTCACGGACAAAGGAGACGGTCGGTCATCGCTGCTCCATCATCGAGTCATATCTATCCGAAGCCATTAGCAGCAGTTCGTCACTATCGATAGCTCAGTACAGCTCTTCATCTTCCCTTGACTCATGAGTTTTTTGATCAAGCTCTCGGCCGGGACCAGTTGCTGCGGTTGCGATCGGAAACTTTCCTCACTTAGTTCTCGTAACGAACGCTAGAGCCTCGACGTCCATTGAAAGCTTCTCAAACATTCATTTTCTGTCGGAAAGGACATCGGTCACTAGAGTCAAACTTCTCAAATTCGGTGCTCGAAACAGCTGACACGCCCTTTCAACCCGAAATGACTCCGGCGACTTCGGAACGAACGGATCCGAGAGAGGAAAAGCCTCAAAATCCTCGAACCCCGCGAAGAGATTCCGTTCCGTCAGGGTTTCCGTGAGGGAACGAAGTGTCCCATTGGAAGGGGGGTTTTGGGATCAGAAGCGTCCAGGTCTGTGTAGATAATATCACGTTCATCTCTGCTGGACGGACGGAGAGACTACACGAAAGCAAGGAACCAATGGTGGAACGGAACGAACGAAGATGACGACGACCAGTAGCTCGATAAAAAGCGGTTGTGCCGGCCTTTTGGCTTTGAGCCAACGAACGTCGAGGAACACGACAACAGAACGAGACACTGCTCACTCGCCCGCCTGCCTGCCCGCCTGCCTGCTGGGAGGACGGAGGAGGTAATTCCCTGTGACACAACTGCCTCTTCCACCCTGACTGAGTGCAGTTTGTTTCCATCGCTAGTTGCTAGAGCTTTGCGTAGTCCTTCTGCGATAACAGCGGCAGCGAAAAGAAACAGAACTCGAGCTTTTAGCGGCCGTAACGGAAGTCGTGCCATACGGATTGAGTTCGAACAAATCATCGAACGGTCCAGCACATTGATCCCCATCTTATAAACTCACGAGACTCCGCATCCCTTGGTCCCGTCTTCTTTTTCTCGATTATCGTTTTCTCAGATCGGAAACGAGACGAGCTCGTCGAGCGGCTTGACAGAAGTGCTTCAGCAAGATAATCTTACCTGAAACGCAAAAAAAAATCATCTTAATACGAGACACTTGATACTTCACATGAGAAGTCACGACTTGACGAGATACTCAGTTCTTCTCTTTCGTCACATAGCAATGATGATATTAACAATTCGCAATCATTTCTTTTTTCCTCAGATTTCGGAGTTGTTCTGTCAATTTTCTTGCAATGATCATGAGGTATCATCGCAATTGCAAATCGCGTTCAGGTAAACAAATACTGAAGGCATTTTCTTTCAGTCTTCTTGGCAGCCGCCGGACGCAAAGTATGGAGTTCTGTTCTTAGCTGATGCATTCCTGCGTAATCCTTGTCTATCCATCCGTATAAGTGTCCTTCCGTTCGGTCATGCGTCTGTTCGTTTTTGGTGACATCCTGACGAGGGAACATCCTGTGTCTCCGTTACAGTTTTATAGTCTGCACGTTCCGGGTCTAGTAGATCGAAGTACGTGGCTGTTTCCTCTTTTTCTCCTTCTTCCTCCATCCCTCCAGCGTGCACAACACCCCTGTTCCCTACTTCTTCTGAGGATGCGTTTCGCTTCTCTCCATCCCCAAGAAGAGACTGAGGGAGGGCGGACACTATCAACGAGAAAGTGTGATGCCGGTGTCACGGGCTCAGACTCGCCAGAGCGGAAGATCAGGGGCGACTCGGGAGGGCACCTCTCCCCGTTCGTCTGTCTGTGCTCCATGTCCCGATTTGCAGATCCATTCCAGTCATCCATCTCCCGCGTCTTTCGGCTAGCTGGTGGATATCCTCCCCCTGACCAGCAGCCAGTTTGTCCGTCCGAACCATCGGCCTCCTTCCCGACGATTCTTCAACGGACTCGCTGGCTTCGGCTGAGGGTCCAGCGGCAGTCGGTCAGTCTTTCTCACTTTCTGAAAATTGTCATTGCCCAAGGCTACATCTCGAACAGCTCCGACAGAAACAGAATCCTATCAGAGTGAGGTGAGAACGTTCCTTCGAACAACAAGTCAGATCACAGGCGCTGCTCGAGAAACGCCAGATCATCGATTTGCTGCGTCGTGAGCTCGTCGAGTTATTAGAACCGTGTCTCGTGTGTCTGTCGACCGCAATCAGGAAAATTGGACGCCCACTAAACACTTCTGTCACGCCTTCTCCCCAGCGGCGACCGCCGCCGCCGTCATCATCGTCTTGTGGTGGTGTCGCAACAATGACAGCCGCACCAACAACTGCACTCATCTCCTCCAGGAGAGCAAGAGTCATCTCCTCCTGCCCTCAAGCGTCGTCGAAAGGATCGGAACAAGCTGACTACGGACATTGCAACACAGTTCCTTCGCTTCTTGAAAACTTTTCTCTGTCTCTGACATGCGTCCGGTCGGCGAGCCAACTGTTTTTTTCTCAACAACAACATCGCCCGGAACGCTTAAACTTCGAGCAGTCACTCTCATCTACATCAGAACAATAAGAACTCGACTTCCTCTTACTTGGCATCGACGTGGGGAAAATTTGTATTTACTCGACGACGAACGGATTTTCCTCTCGCAGAATGTCGCGTAGGACGTGAAATCATCACGGCTAAAGTGGAAAACGGGCAAACCGAAGAAAGGTATTAAGAAGAGCGCGGAGAAGAGATCGGGTGCATAACATGGCGACAAGACGAAGAAAAAAAAGCCTCTCTGTTAAGGATAATACATACATCTTCGTCTGCATCTATCCTCTCTCTCTCATTTTCTCTCTATTCCTCTCTCTTTTTCTTTATTCCCCTCTCTCTCTCTTTCGTTCTCTCTCCCTTTCTCTGGTTTTCTCTCTATTCCTCTCTCTCTCTCTCAGTGTCTCGGGTAAAATGGCTCGAGCGAGGAAGAGAGAGGGCGAGGAGGAGAAATGAAGAAACGGGAACTGAAGGAGGAAGAAAGAATCAATTTGGCCTGCTGCTTGCCACAACAGCGAAAAAAACCAAGAGGGAGGAAATGACGAGACGATGAGCGGGATCTATCAAGTAAATCATCCGCCTCGATCGGCGGCGTCGCGAGTGTGTATGGCGATCCCTGTTTTCATAGTGGAGCACTTACTGCGTAAACTACGTGAGGTCCCGGCTTGCTTCATTACTTCGTCAGCGGCTCCGTTATTCGCGGGCTCACGACGGCGAACCCCAAACCGCGTTTCCAAGGATCTGGCGTCCTTTCACGAATCTCGAGAAAGCACAATCGGTGGAGGGTTAGCCCGTCCTCCTGGCGAGCAACAAAGTAAGTGGAACACCGTTTCCCTGCACGCTCACATTGCGAAGACAAACGCACGGAAAAGGGAGAAAGAGAGAGAGAGAGAGAAAAACGGTCACGCAAAAACAACGCTCAAGGCTGCTGCCGGATCCGAGAGCTGAACTGCTCTAAGGTCGAGTCCGCAGCTTGGCGTCACAGATCCGGTTTTGCTTGCAACGGCTTTTCCCCTCCTATCCTATCCTTGAGTCTCTCGGTGGGTCCCAATCGCCCGAGCGAGGGATCCGAGAAGTAGGGTTGAGCTGTCGTGAGAGTCGCCAAAAGAGAAAAGCCGACGGAAGAACAGAAAGAACCAACGTGAGTTCCATACGAACAAACCGAGCTTCATCCCTCTGCCGGCCCAGTTGCTCCTGTCGGTGCTTGTGTGCGTTTGGATGTGTGAAAGTTTCGTCGAGCAAGCGAGCGAGCGGGCGGGCGAGGTCTCCCGCTGGTCCCGTGCAGGGTTTGCGTGGAAATATCGTCCACGACAGTTCCGGTCCGGTCCCCACGATCACGCCACGGCGGAAGAGGAAGCGTTTGGTGGATATTCGTGGAGAGGTCGTCGCGAACGAGCGAGCGACCCGCAAAAAATTTCGAGTTTACGAACAAGCTGACGGTGTGCAGATGGCGAACTCATTGGAGTGCAGTTTGCCGCTCGTGACAATCGCCCTGGAGGGAAGAGGGGTGACGACTTAACACGCATTGTTTAACGGATGGCCAAGGTGTCGTGACCCTTTGTGGATGACGTTGATGATGCTAATAGCAGCCTTATTAATAAACGTCGTTGGCGTCTCGCCCACTATTTACTATGTCAACCGAACGGGGAAACTGCCCAAAGACCGGAGCAGACGGCGCCGTGCCATTTCGAAGTGAGCGTTGGCGGTGGCAGATTGAGAAAAACAGCACTGTTACGAGGCACCATGTTGGAATTACGACCCCACTGTTGGACTCGGTGCCGTACTCAGTTGGGACAAAAGGGACACGCAAGCCCCTCCTTACCCCTCCCCTCTCCGCCATTCTGACAAAAACTAAGGATAGCGACAGTCAATCATTTGTTGTAACAAGCGACAAACCTCGCGAAAGTTAATTATTGTGGTCAACTCATCGGCTCTCTCCTCGTTCTCCGCCATATCTGGAAATCTCCAAAAATATCTGGAAGAACTTCAGCCTCGGTCTTCCTACCCCTCGTTCGGTGCTCGTTTTTCAAACTTGCAACACATCTTGCACCCGATCGCCAATTATCAAGACTGGTGCCGGCTGTCTCCTCTCGTAGCATAGAAGAAGACGTAGCGGGACAGGGCACTCGTTGAAGGAAGGATGTGACAACCTCTCATTCGGTAGAGGTCACAGTATTGCAAATTTGGGAACAAGTGGTCACGTTAAATGTTTCTTCCGCTAATTGCGAGTCAAGCAGAAGGGCGACGCCATTTCGGGAGGTCTAGAAGCGACCTGGCAACTTTCGAGGAAGAAAAAAACAGAGCAACTGGTTCCCCGAAGTGCGGCGATCGCTCGTCAACTGTTGCTTCTCTATCTGTCGACCGGATTCCTTTCTGCCTGTTGGTTTCTGCTGCCTCTTCGTTCCCATCGTTTGATCTTTCCGACGACCAGTCCACCTTTCATGGAGTCCGAGGGATTTTAGCTCTATTGGATGGCTGCTGTGTTGATCGCTTTCGGTCGTCCGTCGTTCAATCCTTTCGCGCGCCTCGCTGGTTCGTCAACGAGTTTCGGAAACAGAGAAGGAAAAGAAACGGATCGAGGCTTCAATGGACGGAGGAGCGCCACAGGAGGACAGTGTTAGCGAGCGGAGTGAGCTGGGCTAGTGAATTTTTCACAACATCCATTTACCGCTATTACCTCGCTTGTTTCTCTCTCGATATTTGCTTCACCTGTTCCTTTCGGTGTTCATCTCGTCGGTGTTCATTTTGGTAGTGCCGCCGGTGCTGCGGTCGCCTTCTATTGATGACTCGACTTCGTTGCTGCAAGTGCCTCTCTTTTGGAGTATCATTCGAAAATGGAGACAGACCAATTTGCCGATTGACATCGAGTTCGAGCCGTGGGCTGAACTCTCTGCGGTCCCGTTTGCTCAGTTCTGTTTGTTGCTCCCTTGTTTCCCCGAACCGCCGCCGCCACCGACACGTCCGGCACCACTGTGACGTGTTGTCATGTTCTGTTAGGCTGCGCAGAGAGCGATCCTCTTCTCTCGTACTCTTCCGATACGACCGCATCATAATTCGAACCACAATTCGCCCGAAAAGCTTTTCTCCTTTCCTTTTTGCTCCTTCGTTTTGACCGTCGAGCGACATTCATTCCATCGCGACCTCCGCCGAGAATCATCGAGTCGCTCGGTCGCTCGCTGCTGGATGGGACATCGGTGGGCCGTGTGTTTGTCTTGTGTGGTCACTGATTTCATCGACTGCGATCAGACGACAACACCGATGACGAAAAGGGCGAACCAACAGGAGCAGACACGGGAGATGACTTCTCTCGGTGGTCAGAGGAAACATCTCGGTTGTGGCAAACCTCAACAGCGGTTGTTATTGCAGTTGCTACCTTTTTGATCGCGGAAGTACTTCGGACCTCTCAGTCGTGACCTCATCGCAATCGAAAGGATGTTGCGCACGCAATCATGGCGTACATGAGCCGAGAGGAACGCACCGAAATTCGGTGGAATCGCCGCCAGAGACCAATGGTCCCCTATGGCGTGTGGTATTGTACAAGCGAACTAGAGCCCAGCCGGTTGATCAATCGACCAGCACGGCAGTCTTTGGCGGCTCCCGGTCTAGTTCTCTGTTCGTTCATTCGACCTAACCCCTAACGGAAGCAGTATTCCTAACGGAAAGCATTAGCAACAACTGCAAGGTCAGCTTATGGGTGTGGCCTTGGCACAATGAGCCTGTCGTCTAGCGAGAGAGTTCTGCAGCTGCGTTTGTCGTCCAATCCATGGAGCAAGCGAACGACGGACTAGGAAGCGATCCAGACGACGACGAACAAGAAAGCAGACGGACGGACGGACGGACGAGTTGGCTGCCACTTCACTCACTCACTCAGTGACTCGCTCGGCAACGAGACAAGAACACCGCAAAGTGTGAGTTCAGCGGTGAGGCGCTAATTGAACTGTTGAATGCCGCGGTCGTTAAGAGGAGGACCAGGAACAACATACCCATCGTGGGTGACGACGAGCTCGGTGATAGGCAGCTGCATTAAACTCCCTTCTCCCCCTTGAGCCCTTCCCTGAGGAACGAATCGAGTGTTTCCGTTTGCGTGCGTCAGCGACAGCGCTGTTCCCCGCGGATTCTTCTCAGTCGTGGCTGATTTTGCGCAAATATGTTAGAAAGCTTCTCAAGAGTCACGATCCAATGCGGATTGAGATGAAATTCCACTCGGAGTTCACTTTATGGAGAATGAGATACAAAGTGTGCTCTTCAGATGTTTGTTTTCGAAGTGTTCAATGTGACCCGTTCTCAGCTTGTTCGTAAAGGCGTCCGTGTGTTCCTTCGTTCCCGTTAGCTTGCTTGCTTGCTTCCTCCCTCGCTCGCTTGGTTCGTCCTTTCTCGTCCGGTCGGTCAGTCCTTTCAGGCTTCGTCCTTCTCTATCGGATGGAGCATTGGAGCAATCACATCAACAATGGATTCCTTCGTTCGCACCGACTGCTGTCCATAAGGAGACGAAGGAGGACGGAGAAAGAAAAAAGGAGGGGAGCGAAAAAGGACGCTTGGACATTGTGGGGGAACTGGGATGAGGGTAAAAGACGGAATGAAGGGCTGAGAGAAGAAGGAGAGAAGGGAAAGCGGTTCATGTCCCTCGTGCTCTTTTCCTCTGCTTTCGTTTCTCCCCGTTCGGTACGCCACGAAACTGGGTAGAGGTGCCCTGGTGGTGCCGCTGCCTTTGCTTATTCTTCTCCTTCCTTCGTCCTTCGCTTAGTCTATGTAGTGGCCTCTCTAACCAGTGCAACGACCAACACCATCACCACCACTGTTGCCACCGCCGCGGCTGCTATTACCAACATCGGCGGCGCCGGCAACAGAAGCACCAGCGACAGCATCAGGGCCACTAGTAGTCAGTTCCCACCTAGTCCCAAGAGCTTTCCAATAAAGTCCGCATTAACCAGGCAACCACCCGACCGACCGACCGACCGACCGACCGACCAGCAGTCGGTTATCTTACACCCAGTAGGCCCTCCACCCACAAAAAGCGACGCCTTTTCCTACACAGCCGACCAACCAGCTAGACGAACCGGTCGTACAAGGAGGAAACTGAAGCTCAGTGTTCCGAAATGGACCGAACAAGCCATTGCGTTGCATCAAAGCAAATCGCAAATACAACAGTGACGGTAACCTCGGTTTCACTGTTGCGGATTATTCAACATTAGCCTCTCCGACGACAGGAGACAGACCGTCCGTCCGTTCATAGCTCGGACATCTAAACGGACAGCGAACGGAGGGACGACAGATCTGATGAGCACTCTTTTGTCGAGTTGCTTTGCCCTCGATGTCGACCGGGCTCAGTCAGCATTACATCGGGCAGGAGAGCGGCTTTGCCTCTCGTTGTCTACTTTCACTTGATCACTCTCTACCGACTCCTTGGCTACTGGTCGGTAAGTCAGTCAGTCAGTCAGTCTGTCGGATATGTATTTACTCGGTCCGACCGACCGACAGTAAGTCACAGGGTTGATCCTTTTACTGCCTGGTGACTCTGCATGGTCTCCCCACAACGTGGTGCTTAATGAGACACGAAGTGGAAATCGAAGGCCGGGGAAATAAGAATTAGAGCACCACGTTCGCACATCAACACGAATCATATGCTCGCACCGATAACTACCGGAATCGGCGACCCTGTCCTCCTGGCGAGATGCAACCGATTACACACGATTAACTGACCGGTGACTCATCGATGATGACATCACTAGGAACCTTCAATTTCTGTTGCAATCGCGCGCCGTCGAGAAATGATCGCCTCCAGCACGAAGCGGATCAGCACTCAAGTATTTCTCGTGATCGTTTTGATATGATTTTTAGGGGAAGAAGCCAAGTGTCTTAGAAATCGATGGAAAGAAATGAACGCACCCGTTCAAGCACTAGACTTCGAATGATTGTGGAAAGGCTCACCAAACCTCGAATCGTTTAACTACGAGCCCCGACAGCTCTAAGAAAAACTGATCGAAGTGAACTTTGCTCGGTCGGCCGACGGAAACCTCGGTGGCAAGGCTCGGGATCCCGTGAAGGCGTGCCCGAGGCATCTCGATTCCTCTCTCCTCGTAGGGAAGAAGATGAGTGGGAGAAAGAGAGAGAACACATTTCCTGTTTCTTGACGTTCCTTCTGAGAAGACCAACCGCCACGGCCATAAGCTGCCAAATATTTCTGTTAAATGGTAGACTTGTTTCCGTTCGCTCCACATCAATCCGAGCGAGCGAGTGCGCACGTTTGAGTGCAATGAAGAGTGCCCGAAATTTTTTGTTGTTATTACCTCCATCCTCTTCGCTACAACCACCAGCCCTCTCTCTGACGTTTTAAATCGTGATCGGATCGACGTCTTTAACGTAGTGTTTCCCTGAACGCCTGATGAGCTTCTATCAGACCTGTTCCCGAATGTATGAACGTATGAATGCATTGTAGACACATGAGGCATCTCCGAATCCCCGAAATTCCCTCTCACGTTATCATCGAAGCCACCGGTTTCGGAAAATTGGGTGGAAGAAAGGAACGATCAACGAAGAAACTGTTAAAAAGGAGTGAAATCAGGACGGGGACACTTGTCAAGCTTCAATCGGTTCGGGGGCCGAGCGTTCGAGCCAGCTCGGGGTCGACGCTTGAATTCGATGGCTTTCTAATCGCATCGAACTTTCCGTTTTACGAGAATCGGATCAGATTCTTCGTCGTCTGCCGATTCTTCTTGTGAAGACTCTCCCTACCCCGAAAGCGATTCGTGGTAGCCTAAATTCGCGTTTGTTGGTCGCATACTAAACGAGCGAAGTGTAGTGAAAACAGTGCCTTAGTATGCATTCACACGGACGTTTTCTCCGATTCCCGGTTTTCTGTTTTCTGGAAAACATTCGTAATCGAAGTCCGCGAGAATTTTCCCTTCTGTTCGACGATCTCTTGGCGAGGAACGATCGAGCTCGTCGTCTAAATGGCACTACTGATATCGAATCCTAGCTGGCCGGGAGTCAGACATCTGCGTTCCTTACTCGGTTTTAAGGGCAAAGAGGCCAGGCACGAGGCGACAACCGGATGCAGGATTGCAATGGCGACTTCCTGTTGGGGATCTGTTGTCGCTTGGAGCTCGTCGTTCCAAGCCAGCTGAGTAGGGAAGACACTTTCCGCCTCGCTAGCCTACCGTGTGCTCTCCTGCCCCGCTTTGTCGCGAATTCTTCGCATCTCAGGTTAAGTACAACCAAGCAGTCGCTTTCGAGTAAATTCTTCGTTCCTTGGCGTGGCCGGACGATGCGCTCGTCCACGAACTGCATCGAGCTCTAAAATAACTCTATTCGAGTCTCTTTCGTCGATTCCTCCAGAGATTTCTTGTTTTCGATTTCCTTTCTGTAACAGCTCACGTTCTGACAAACGGACTCGACTCTCAGAGTTCTCAAAATTTACTTTTTTTCAAATAAAGGGCACGACTCAATGTCAGCAGAAGGGAAAAAGTGAGGAAAACGGAAGCTGACGCGAAGCAGGAGGTAATCACGAGCCTTCGCAGAACTAGAAGAGAGATTATCTAATGGATTCGGCGACATGATTTTTGTGTTTGATGGCCGAAGGTAGGACCGGCGTCGCGCCGTTCTGTTCTCCTGGATCCCATTGGCCTCTTCTCCCGTGTTTTCCTCTCCTCCTTCTCTTTTGCCCCTGGATTTTCCCATTTCCGTTGGTACGATGTCCCGTCTGGCCGCTGTTCCCCTCGTGGAATGAAAATCTTCTCTCCAAGGGTTAGGACAAGAAACGGAGGCGGCGGCGGCGGCGGCGAGGTAAAAGAGGAGGAAATCTAAGATAAATGGGCATCTTGTATCCGATCTCCCTCCAATGTATCCGAAAGCCTCTTGGGCCCTACGTCAACCGACTGTCTCTTCGCAAGCTCGTTCAGTTGGTCGCTTGCTCGCTCGGTCATTCAATCAATCTGACATCCAACGTCTAGATAGAGCAGCAGTAGCAAAAGCGAACTAGTTAAGGAAAGCGAGAAACTGAGAAAACCCGAAACTGACGAAAAGAAGATCGAATGTCGGATTTCTCCGCAAATATAACGGAGGATTCGATATTTTCCTTTTTCAAATTTCGACCTTTCGATGAAACGAACGAGCTTCGTTCATCGTTCATTTCGATGCCTGTCAGTTGCCAATGCGGATTCGTGAGCAATCACTCACTCAGTCTGTCTGAGAGTTCGAAATAACAACAATGACTCCGCTAGGAAGAAGGGAACGAATTATGAAGAGCGAATTGTTTGGGTCTATGGCCCAAAGTCGTCCTCAATCATCCTGTCCAAGGTTGTCGTTTCTTTATGCGCTCACCGGATGGTGTCCCTTGTTCGCTTGGTCGCCAGCCGTCGCCCGCCGTCCGTCCCCTCCATCCACCTCGTCCCCAAGACCTGAGGGCCAAGGGTGAGGGACGCTGTTTATTGAGGCCGGGCCTCAACGAAGCGGGAACGAGAAACGATTCAAAACGGCAGAGACAAGAGCGAGCGGCTCTTTTCCTGCTGCCGGGAGCTATATCCTATGTGACCGATTCGGGGAGACTCACGCCGATAAGACCTTGTAGGAATAGAAGCCGCCGGAGAGCAATGAGTCACGCGAGAAACTAGGGGAATCCGTGCACTCGACCCGTAAGCCAGCTAGGGAGCAAGGAGTGTGCGAAGGAAGGCGAGCGAAAATATCGAGAAAAAGGTGAACGAACCGAAAAGGTAATCGAGTGCGAGGGAGCCGGCGGCGCGAACTTGAACGACGAGCGGAAGCAACAGCAGTAATCGGACTCGAGATGTTGTTCCTCCTTGAATGTGCGCGGTGGCGAGGCTCAGCTCTTTTCCCCCAGATGGTGTTCGAAAGCACCTCGTCCGCTAAGAGCTCCCGCGCATGGTGCCCTTGGGGGCAGACTTTCGAACAACTCAGTTCGTTCTTTGTTGGCTCGGGGGCTAAAAGCGAGTGAACACGCGACCAAGACTCGAGCCCACCTCGAGATGGCAACATAGTTTACGCATCGATCAAAAACCTAGCAGGCAAGGAAAGTGAGCGGCTTGAAGCCCGTGATTTTTTTCTGTCTCGACCACCACGGACTCGCCCTCTCGAACCCCTTCTCGAACAGAGAGAACTTCAGGGGAGGCGTCTTGACCTGAATGGATCCGAATCCGCCTAGAAAAGATCCGAACAAAGCGAATTCAGACGAAGGACAGAGATACGTATCGGACGTCAAACAACCGGGATTCAAGAAAACAGAGGAAAACAGTTCGCATGCTTCTCGGAGAGTTATTTGTGAAGCCGAAGGAAGAATCCACAGTTTCAGACGGTCTCGATCGGGTGGAGGAATCAAATAAAGCCAAGAAATGAGAAATCGAGTCCGAGAAAAGTATCGATTTCGGATGAGGTGAACTTTCTTCTTTCCTCCTCCACACCCAACGCTTTTTTCCTCGTCTCCTCTTTGACTCGAACGGTCAGACCTATTTCCGTTCATCGTGATCACCATGAACGTTACCGCCGTCTTTGCTGTCCTCAAACCTAGTCTCACGATACTTTCTTTCTTTCCTTCGTTTCCTCTCTGTTTCGTCCGAAGACGTGGTGATTCCTTCTCCTCTCAGATATCTACGGGTCCCCTTCCTCCCAACCTCTGCTCTGTTGCTCGTTTGCCCGCGCGCTGTTGATCGGCGGCGACTGTGAACAAATTCACCGCTGTTGCTCGAGCGGCTGCAGGTCCGGACGAGCCGGCAACCAACGGCTGGGTTTACCGCTAATAGAATTTACTGAAATGACATGCACTCAGCGAGCGGATAGACGAAGGGCAATTTATATTGCTGTCCTTCCCCTTCGAGCCTCCAGGCAAGAAAGCATCCGGCCGTCGAGCCAACCATCCAAGCAGTCCACTAACCCACCGGACGAAGATTGCAGCGAGCAGTGGCATCGGCTTCGGCGGCGTTAGTGGTGGCGGCGGCGACGGTAGTGTACGTAGAAGAAGTAGTAGTGTTGGCGGTGGTATGGTCACCGCCACCACCACCGCTGTCGCTGCCGGTGGTAGTTGTCCAATACCGCAGCTGTATTGAAGAAGGGAGGGGGGGCGGCGGCGGCGGCGGCCAGTGCAGCAGCTTCGGAAGGGACTCGGCCACTTATGACAAGAAGACGACGAGGAAGAAGGCAAGCACGCCGTCCACCGACCGTCCGACTCGGTGGCCCGAATGACGGGCACGCGGACTCTCGGGCGGACGAACAAAGCACTGCAGCCGCACCACCTTCCTTTTCCCATAGTTTTCTTCTCTTCTCGGCGCACCATCACGCAGGCAGCAGGCGAACAGCTGAGTCGATATCGAGCCGACTAGGCTGCTGCCGCCAACGTCACCGCCGCCGCCGCCGCCGATGCAATGTCTTTGCATCAAATGCCTCTTCCAGGTTTGACGAGAGGAAAGTATTTTCTTCTTTTGCTGCTGCTGCTGCTGCTGGGGGTTTCCATCGTCTCAATGTTTCGCGAGGGCACGTCGAAGGAAAACGATTGCCGTGCGGATCGCCTTCCCGCGAGACGGCGGCATTTTCGAACAAAATTCGAAAACAGCACCGCAATCCAGCGATTTTGTGCAGAATTCATTATTTTCCTCGGTATCTATCAATCTTCCGGCGGACACAGCCACCGATTCCTCTCAAAACTCGAGAACATCGTTACAACGGGAAATCGTGTGCTTTTTGAGACGGACTCCCTCGATGTTGATAGCCCGAGTGAAGGGAGTTAAAGCGTTTGTTCCTCTCTTCCTCGCTCGTTGCCTGTTTCACTGATTTCAGTGTCCGCGGAACCCCTTGATGCAGAACAAGGAATGAGCGAACGCCCGTCAGCTTGAGTGTGAGTTATGCTCGCTGTTTTGGGGTGGAAGCGAGCGACTGCCGCACTTTTGCAAACACGCACCCCCGGCGATTCACAACGTCTGTTGCACACTGTCCATAAGCGCGGAACGTTGACATTTCAAGACATTCCCGACGTTGGTGAGCGACACTTGGGCAAAACCAATCGAGAAACGCACGGATCGGCGAGTGAAGAACGACGGGCATTCGGGTCGACCACGAATAGATACACAAAATGGAGATTCATCCGTTTCGTCCACCGGGCAGGTTGTACCAAATATGGAAATGGTGACACGGAGCAGCAATCG
>JAJSRV010000046.1:0-43629 GCA_021527715.1 Neoseiulus cucumeris | reverse complement strand
GGGGGGGGGGGGCGGACGTCCGTGGGAATCCGTTGCGCCGAATGAGAAGGGAGACGAGTTTGAGCTCGACTCCAACTCGGAACTTGTTGGAAAACCGTAAACAAGGAACGTGCCACAGCTGTACAGACGCAGATCGAAGAACTTCGACTCGCAATTCGTCTGCTCTGACTCCGGGAACAGAGCGGCATCCCTTCGCCTGGGTCGAACGTGCCCTCGGAGCCATCGTTATGAACAACAGCAGAGACTTCGCTTTCATCCAATTCCTCTCTCTCTCTTTCTCTATCAGTGTCGTCGAAGTCTTTTTTCGAGAAGAACGGGAAGAAATACAAATTCTCTTTTTGGCTTGCGAGTCCTCTCTGTTGTTCGAGTATCTTGTATGAGATCGGTGTGAGTCTCCACACGTTTGACGAAACTCAACAACCGCGACGGCAAACATTTTTGGGTGATTCGCCTTCGTTCTCAACATTTTTCTTTTGAATGAATTATGAGTTGCACGCTTTCTGTGTATTGGGCGCCACGCCAAGCCGCGCATCGGTTGCCCGTTCAGATGCTTTCCAGAGTTCATTTCCTTCAACTTGTGCGGCTGATGCCCCTGCGGCCGCCGCTGGGTGACCGAGTGGCTGCGTCATTTGATCGTCCAGTCACCAGAGTTTGAAAACTGGCACGCATTGCTTTTCAAATACGAGGACGATACGAAAGAAACTTCGTACGAAACCGTCGAGAAAGCATCCGCCGCGCCGCTACTGCTCCGCCGCCGCCGCCGCCGTTGCCGTCTAAATGACTGGGCGAAGCGCCGACCGCACCCTCCTCCGTCCTTTCACAAAAAATCCCGAGTTGGGAGACATTTGTTACAACGGAACGAAAGTCTTCTTCTTCTCGAGTATAAAAACAACCCTTTTCCGCGCACAGCGGCGCTCCACGCTGACCAAGGATCCTTTGACTTGGATTCTGACCATGAGCTCAACCTATCAATCGCACCGCATTCACGTCTCTGACTTTGCCTCGATAGCATTCACATGGAACTAAGGGACGTAACTCCAGTCGCACTGCGATTTCATGCATCGGCTTCCCCGTATCCGCTGTTACTGTCGCCGTCGTC
The DNA here is from genome assembly GCA_021527715.1 of Neoseiulus cucumeris. Taxonomy (NCBI): domain Eukaryota; kingdom Metazoa; phylum Arthropoda; class Arachnida; order Mesostigmata; family Phytoseiidae; genus Neoseiulus; species Neoseiulus cucumeris. The sequence continues at coordinate 42,530 of JAJSRV010000046.1, read as the reverse complement.
GTCGTCGTTGTTTCACTGACTCCGCTCATGTACACTCACTAACAAACTAAAAGGATTTCGATGTCTTTCGTCCCAAGTCAGCGGACGCTGTCCGCGCATTCTCTCGCGACGCTTCAATTGCTTCGTCCCTCCATCAGCTGGATTTTCGCCGTCCACACTCGCTGTCTGCACCAAGTTGAGCTGCGGCTCCGTTGTGGCTTTTGCGCAAAACTACAGAATTGGCCTCGTCGTGGTTGTTTCGACTCTATGATCTCACCCATGTTCGCGGAAGGTAGCAGCAAAGGAAGACAGATAGGTCAACAAACTCCGTTTTTTCTACAAAATCCACCGGGTTTTAGTCGGCACCACTGCCGCGGCTCGAGGCGCCAAGCCGCGAGAGTTTATCGATGAATCCTCCAAAACATCCGCCAAGAAGGCCCTACTGGGTGGTTGTCGTGAAAATTGTTCCCCATGACATCATCAAAAAGGAAATAAACGAAGCAACTGCGAGAGATGGCCTTCATGTGACTCTTTAGCGGTTGACAACAGACGACCGAAAGAGAACATTATTCCAATTTACGGAAAACCTAATTAGTGCCTCCCTCGCTGTCGGGGAGGAAGGAATTTTCGTCAGAGTCTAGATCCCCGGACCGGCTTCACATCAGACCGCTTGTCGGTCGGTCCGTGCTAGTTGTTTGCCCGCTCCGTGGGCCTTGTCTCGAGTGCCCACTAGTCCGCAACACAACCGCCCGTCCGCCCGCCCGATCGGCCGGCAGCCGATAGCCTGCTTGCCAACTAGCTGAACTGAGTGACGGGAAGACACGTGTCGTTCTCAACTTGCTCCGTTCAACCGAAATACTACTTTGCTAAGGGTACAACAACCGCCGCCGCGACGTTGTTGTTCCAAATTGTCGAGCGAGTCGCCCTCCACTTACAAGCGCACACGCGAGCGCTGCACGAAGGCATCTAGCAAACTAGCACGCCGGTCGGGGCCGAGCGGCGGCGGCGGCGTTTACACACGGCCGACCGCACATATACATTCATCCGCATTGTACAACAAGCAAGCAGCCGGGCAAGCCAGCCAGCGAGCAAACAAGATAGACGGCGAATGTGTTTGAAGACAGACCCTCACAATTTGTCAGTCGCATCCCTTTGTTTCTCCTTTTTCCTTTGATCGGAAGATAACAATGGGACCCGAGTTGCGAACAACGTGAGATTCCGCTACCTCCGACCACAAAATAAATGACTCACTCAGTTTGCAGCTGTAGCCCTGCAGTCCAAGGGCGGCGGCGGCGGCGGCGGCGGCTGGTTGGCTCCCAAAGAGGGTCGCGTGGAAGACGTCTGAACGGAATTCTTTAGACCGAGGCCGCATTGACATTCTCGTTGAAGTGAATAGCCGGCCGTTGGTTCGTGCTCGCGTACAACGGCAGGTAGTTCCTGAGTGAGTGAGTGAATGAACGGATGAGTGGTCGGGTGGGTGAATTCGCTTCGGGCGGGCGGTTGAGTGGGTGGGTGGGTGTTTGGGATAAGGAACTCGATGGTGATAAGACGCACGTTGAGGAGGGAAACGATGAGGTGCCAGGTATCCAACATCGGTCGGATAGTTGAGCTGTAAGCTGCTTTGTGATTGGGCACAATGGGGCCACCAAACAACCGAACGAGCGATCCACCGACCGATCAACAAGTGACAATAGCACACATTCGAATCGTCTAACACATACGGCGAGTTTGGCGAAAAAAAAGAGCTCCTATATAGGGAGCGGTGTTGGCAACGACGAAGACCACAAAAGCTCACCCACGCACAATCAACGAATAAGCAGAGCAATCCCCGTTATCTCGAAAGCGACTTGCGATCTGAGAGAGCTGTTTATTGGAGTCGTTTATGCATCCCCAGACTTAGGGCTCGCATTCGGGAGACTCCACCGTAATCTCCCGCTTGACTCCACGACGGCTCTGATTGGGCGACTTCAAAAGGGTTCGACCGGGTCGCGATGAGAAGTTCAGTGGTTTCAGAAATCTCGAGCTGACGACGAACACTCTTGATCGGATGGATCTTTCACGGTCTCTGTTCATGGGAGTCTCAATTAAATTATTCATCTATCAATTCATTAATCGTCGTGACAGTAAAACGAACTCCTATGGAGAACTTTCAGAGTGAGTTGACTCCTCCACTCCGAGTGTTGATCGGAAAATCGATTCGATGGAATGCCATCCGTCTCTCAAAACGGAATCATCCACGTCGGAAACCAGGCGGACACAAATCCTTTCAAAACGTGACGTCGACCAAAGTGGGCGGCTACACCGTTCCTGAGATTGCAGTCAGCGTTCTATTTTTTTTTCTTCCATTTCATTCGAACAGTCATCGATTCGAAACGCTGACTCAATGGAGAACGAGATTAGAGAAATCAACCGGAGAGAACAGTTCTGTTCCGTCTCAACAAAAACATTGTCATTGTTCGAATTCTAAAATTGGATGATTTCCGTTTCCTCAACGCAACGCAACGCAACGTGCTCGTTCCATGCGTTCCTCTAGCAATGGCATAATCTCCATTGTGCCGACCTGGAACGGTTTTCTGGATTCCATCGGTTTCGCTCTTGGAAACGGATTCCAGAATCTCTCTAATTGACTACACAGGAGAGGTGGATTTGAATACATAGATCGACGGAAGCGCGATATACTAGACTGACACTTTTCATTTCCACAAAAAATGAAGTCTAAATCACTCAATTCACCGTTTCAGTTGGGGCTCCTGAATTCTAGATCCTTCGAGAAGTCACTCAGTCACCGATTGTCATCATCAGACAATATCATAACGAGCGCAACACCGACGAGTTCAATAATCCGAGGGTCCACTCGACGTTGTCAGTGTACTCATTCACTCATTCACTCACTCACTCACACTGTACACAACACCTCACCCTGTTTTCGTCCGCGTTTTAGAGCGGTGTCCGCCACTTTGCAGAAGTTTTTCGTGCAAGCGCTCATCCCAACAGAAACGAGGAGCCTCGTGTTCAACTTGGGGAGAGGGTTCCGCCGCGGAATGCGAGACTTTCAAACTTCAGGGTGCACTCGCTCGCCCCGGTGCGGCTTCGAGATTCAATCCGACGGCATTGACGGAGAGGCGGCGCAGTTGGAGTGACAGACTTCAGATGCCCTCTCAATTGAGACAGACTCTCTCTAGTCCCAACGAGCGGTCTCTTGAGGCGTCTGAGAGTTGGTTTACACCGCGCCGATGAGGCATCGACCTCAACGTCGGCTTTGTTTTTCAAGAATGTTTCCTCTATGATTATCAGTTTTTGCACATTGAAAAAGAGCAATCAGTATCAGTGATGTATTTGTAAAGGAGATTGCAACTGTAAGGCCAAACCTAATTCCGGATGACCGAAGCAACTATTGAATCGACTTCTCGCCCGAGGCGTGATCATTACCTGGAAAATAGAAAATTACTTAAGACGGTGCGCCAGAAGCGACTACGGCAGTGTCTGCGTTCCGAGATTGAATCAAATGAGCGCAATAGTCGACGTGCGAGGGTCTCGACGTGAGTTGCCGTTCAACGGAGCTGAAACGACGATAGATGGAGCGAGCGAGCGAGCGAGCGAGCGAAAGAACGAACGAACGAACGGGTTTGCACGGGGAACGACCGACAGGCCGACCGACTGGAGGGCAAGAAGAGGTTTTAGATTCAACGCCGTTTCGCCCTTCGGTTCGTCCAGTGGCTTCAGGCAGTTTTTCGAAATGTAATGAAAAAGTTTCCATCGCCTCCTTTCCGGGACGTGCGTTCATCCTTTTTCCAAAAAGAACAAGTTCTGAACTTACACGTCGCGAACGGTCATACCTACAACGGTGAAGGGCTCCTTCCGTGTGACATCCCGCTTGAATCATTTATCATGGATGTGATTCGCCAGTGAATCATTGTAGGAAATCGGAGCGGAAATCTCCGTCTCGTTTTCTGTTGCAAGGAGGACACTACGTCATGCTTGTCAAGGATACGTCTTGCTGGCTCCACGCTCTGGCTGGAATATTCAACCAGGTCTACCTTCGTCTTGCGTTACTATTCGTTCGTGAGAAGGCGATCGGGAATAAATGGGTTTCGACCCAGAGTCCGAACGGAGAGAAGAATTTTCGCTCTCTGGAACCGTGTTCTCGACCGAGTTAAACACCAACGAGCATCTGGAGCGCTCGGTTACGCGAAAGTCTTGAAGCGGCACGAAGGAAGGAATAGCGTGTGCGGCTAACAAATGCTTTGCCACATGTCGGCATTCCGAAACGGCCTCAGCGACTCGCGGGCCCAAGATTCGAATATTTCTTCTCCCACGGATTCTTTTCGGCATAGAGAGAGACTTTTGTATTCGCAGCACTTGTGCGAACAACTTTCACGCGACAATCCTCATCCGGAAGGGCATAGCGGGTAAAGACAGGAGAACGAAGGTGAGGAGGATTGGCCTCCTCGCTGTTCGTCAGAATGATCTCCCAGAGGGAACATCTGCTCGTCTTCCTCGCGAATGGTCAGACTCCTCAACATCAGAAGCAGAAGCAGTTTTCGCCGGGTACACAGACGCTATTACGCCTATACGATCCCGCGAGGACCTTGACGACCGACCACTGGTCGGAACCTTTCTCGACAGGAGTGTAGATCTCGGTCAGCGGAGCTTTTTGGAAAAACTCAGCGAGCTCCAGGAAAGAATCCTCTCTCGAACAACGGAAAAACTTTCTTCCAGATTGGACAGGATTCGATGAGAGAATTGGGAAGTGGATCGGGATCAAAATGTTTGGATTCGAGAGAAAATATTTGAAAGAAGGAGGACACGGCGAACGAGAGTGTCAGCCGAAGAGCTTGACCGGGAGCGACAGTCGATGCGGTAGCAGAATCGCCGAGACTCTCTGTAGAGTGAGTGCGAGTGTGTGTGTTATTTGGCTTCTGTTTATCCAACGCTGGCATGTGTGACTGGCAAGCCAAGCGAGCCATCTGCACAAGAGTATTGTCAAGGACGCAAACGTCAACAGCTTGTTGGGCGTGACATCTTTCACTCAGAGCGAATTGACTCGGACCCCCTCGCTCGGTGTGAATAGCGAACGATATCGTGGGGAATGCAGAAGCTACTCTTATGCACACACATCGCGTTTCCTCCGTCCGTCGTAATATGAATGCGCTGTCTTAGCTGGAATCTCCAGTCTAGGCTCGATTCTTCTCCGGCACAGAGCGCTGCGCGAATCGCATCAAGGGGTGAGATTCCTTTTCAGTCTCGATTCTTCTTTTCCGTTCGCCACGCCTCACCAAAGAGCTGCAAGTCCGAAAGCGAGACGCTTTGTCATCGTCGGAAGACACAATCTGCGGAAAAGCCATTCGTCTTGAATCGTACAAGTTTTTTTTTCCTCCGTCCGTCCATCCATCCCTCTGACTGTCTTTACATCGAAACGACGAGCGAAGCGGACGATTAACAGCCGGTAGCAGGAAGCATAACTCTCCTGAGGCTCTTCGCCATTATCGAACACAGGTGAGAATCTCGAAGCGAGCTCTGTGAATGACTGACGAACGAACGAACGGAAAAAGGAAGCTGGTGGCACCCGATAAGCCACGTCGGCTCGTTTGGTGGGGCGACTAACTGGGTGCAAATCACACCGCTGTAGACAATCTCTGATCTCCCTCATTTCCCCCCGCGCTCCTTCCCCGCGTATATTGATATGGGGTTAGCTTACCCCATCCGATCATTTTACTCTCGATCTAGGTCCAGCATTACACAAGGGACCGACCATTTACGCTGACGTAAGGGCACAAAGAAATTTCGAAACTGGATCATGGATTCCCCTTCGCAGAGATGACTCTTGCCTCCGCAGAACTTCCATCTGTCACCCGAAACTTCCGTCTTCGCACCAGAACGGAGATTTTGTTCTTTTTGGAAAAATCAAATTCATGACAATGATTTTCTTCACGCTGCATCTCGGATCGGAACCTCGTTTCTTTTCATTTTTTTCCGGCACAAGAACCGAGTATCGGTTCCTGGAACAAAATCTGGAAATACGATCTTCCCGAGGATTCAACAACTCTTTTCTCGAGCCTTCCAAATAGAATGGATAGTTTCTGCTCTTCCAATTCATTGAAATAAGTTAATAGACAGAAGAGAAGAAGCGAACTGGAGTCGCCGCACATCCGCGTGCATGTCGACGTCGTTTCCGCGGGCGTCAATGATTCTCAATTTCGTAAATTGTTCCAATCAAAGGGACCAAAGAGAGAAAATTTTTGTAGCATGCCTCGGAAGTCGAATTCGGCCGACGACGCCGCGACGTCCCGGCCTGAAAGGAAAATCCGTTCTTTCAGTCCGGGGTGGCCGTCCCTGGGGCTGTTTCCGTTTTCTTGGCCTTAATGTCCTCACTATTTCCATTTACATTTTACCCCACCACCTCAGCCACCCCCTCGGTGTTGGCTGGCTTGCAGGCTAACTGCTTTCTTGGCTCGGCGTTGGCGATGCGGCTGTAGCCACCGCCGCCGAAAAAATTTACGAGGGAGATTTCAGTCGTGTTCCCGCTGGAAAAGAAAAATAAAGAGAAAAACTCTCGGAGTGGGAAGGCACCGGCGGCGAGCGATGGCTGCGGCGCGCCGCTGGAGAAGAACATGGCCGCTATAGACCACTTCTCCACATTTCCTGCCTCAGAGTCTAGTTTTTTTTCGGCAGAAAATCCCGATGGAAAAAGTGCAGTCCCCCCCCCCTCCCCCCTCCTCAGCTTCACTACTTCGTTTTCTTCCGACTCCGCGCCGGCGCCACTATTCGATTCCTCAGGAACAATCTCAACGAGAATTCGCGAAGAGGTAGAACTCGACACGGCTCCGTTGCTAATAATGAATAAAAAAGCGAATAAATATCTCGGAAATTGCAGCGTGATATATGTTTGTGTGTGTGAGTTCAAATCCCTTGATTTGTTCGCGCGTTTTGGAAAGTGCGGTTTGCCGGAATGGCGAAAGTTTTCCACGATTTTTCAGACACAGCAGCGAAGTTTACTCGGATTTACAGTTTATCTATGAATAATCTGAGGAAGGAGGAACGAATAATTATCGCGGTGTGCTTCAAGACGCTTCTCCGAGTCAGAGCAAGTTCCAAGCATCGGAGAAAGTCGTCGAAAAGCCGATCCAACAAAAAAATGCCAATTAAGTGTCACAAGTCTTCCGGAAGCCGAGCGGGAGTTCACCGTGGGCCAACGGATTGACGTGACGAGAGGCTTGACTAGTTAGTTGACAGTCACCACGATGATTTTTATTCCCCTGGACTCGGGTCCGGATCGACGGAAGGCTCACATCCGATGGAGAGAACTCTTGATGAACTGAACGAGCGAGCGAGCGACTGACTGACTTCAGAAAGGAAACCAAAAGGAAGTGTTGGCGTGGCGTTCCCGTCATTCGATTTCTTTTTCGCTCTCTCTCTCTTCCTTCCTTCGTTCGTTTGCCTCTTCCAGCGACTGGAGCAGGAACTGACTGAGTGACTGTCTCTCTTGCTTGCGTGCTGCTTTCTTGCGTTCGGTTCGACTGACGAATGACTTTGCTAATTGCGACCTCCCAAGAGACCAGAGGCGAAACGCACGTGACGGCTGCGTGACCTCGCATGCATGGGGCAACAAAAAAATTCCGAACTAAGCTAAGAATCCGGCTTTGCCGCCAGAGTTGGAACAGTGAAAGCTAGAACCGCGTGCCCCTGTTCCCAAGTGGTTGGATTCCTCGTCTTTCCTTCGCCGCTCTGGAGTGCACCAGCGCGAAAAGACGCCTTCGTCGAGAAAGCTAGCTCGCTTCTTGACGGACGGATGAGCGGATGGACGGATGGAAGGAAGGACGAAGAAGCAGACCGACCGAAAGACCGTCAGATAGACAGGCGGGCCGAGATCGGAAATCAAACAGCGAACTGCTAAGGCACCAAGAGTGTTTCTTGCTCCTTATCGTTCCGTTGCCTAGATTCCTCGCGAGGCGCCGTCGTCGTTGTCGTGGTCGAGTGCGCGAGGCATCGCAACGCGAGAAGAAACTCTCGCTTGGAAACACTACCGAGAAGTTTCACACAAAACTTTGCGGAGTCCTTGTAAGCAAACATCTCTTCTCGTATTTGGTTTTTCCTTTTTTCTTGCGTAGCTCATTATTTCTCTTCGTTCCCGGTCAACAGAGCCCTTCCACGGTAACCGAATCTGTACAGAACGAAGACAGCAGCCACCGGTTAACGAGTCGGTCGCTTCGTGGCCCCATACTCAGCAATTGCTGTAGATCCCGGGAAACCTCGACGATTCCACAATTTGACAATCTTTTAGTCCCATTCAGTTCTCGCGTCGTTTCTTTTCGAAGCAAGCAAGCGAGCGAGCAACCAATCTTTAGAATAAAACCCTTTACACACTTTCGTCTCTGGTTGCTTCGTTCGTTGTTGGAGAGGCTACGAGTTCTCTCTGTCTGTCAGGACGTTAACGGCTCGGCTGATGGTCGTTGTTCTATTGAGAGGTCGTCTTCCTTCTTGCTTCTCCACTTGGAGCAAAAGTGTTCATTCTCAATTAGAAACAAGCAACCACTCCACCGAAAGAAGCGTCCGGTCTTCGTCGTACTCGGTCTCTATCTAGGCCAGAACTCAGCAGGCGTTTTTCTCAAACCGGCGCGGCGTTCTTCGTTTTCAGCTTGCAGAGAGCCGTTTTAGTTCAGCTCCGCACTCCGTACACGACGACCCCATACACAGGAACAACACGGCCCCCGTCCCCCTCTCCCTCCCTCCCTCTCTTCCGTCATATACTTCGGCCGCCGCCGGCGCCGCAGCCAGTACTCACACACCACACGCGTACTGTCCAGGCGGTTCCGCTCTCGGTGCTTGAGGTTTATGCCCTCTAAGAGACACCGCTTCTTTGGCTCAACTTCACTCGCTTTGGACGGTCTCTGGGAAGAAATGGAGAGCGAGTGAGTGCTCGGGCGGGCGGTCGGTCGGTCGTCCCACGAGCCAAGCGGCCAACCGAGCGGGATGGAAGGAAGGAAGGAAAGAAGGTCCGTCCTCTCACCACTGAGTTCCTTTGTTTCTCGTGACAACATTCTTCTGCGCAAAGTCTGCTCGACCATCTATCCGCCTTCTGCACTCTGCTCCACTAATAACGAGCGGTGATGGCAGAGCAGACTTTTCAACACAAAACAACGTTTTTACGTAGATGACATACGGAATGAAGGGCTAAGGGGTGGGGGGGGGGGGGGGGGGGAAGTTCAGTGGGGAATCATCATTTGTTCATGGTTACTCCACAACGCGGCGTCTTCCCGCTGTGAGACCCTGTGTCGCCCGGTCGGTCGGCCGCCCTTTCATAGGATGACATCGCGAGGAGGGATACCCAAGCGGGTGTCCTTCAAGCACGGGCACGCTCGACAAATCTATCGACAGTTGTTCAGAAGTTCTGAAGTTTTGGATTAATTCTTGAAAACTAAAGATTTCTTCCGTCCTTGGTGAACCTTCGCACGTCGTTCCGGCGAATGCTCCAATTGAATTCCGGAAGGTGACTCTCGTCAAGCGAGACCCATTGAGGCCTCGAACGAGACGAGCAGCGGTAGAACCAACAGGGAGCGGCGCGGTAGTGGTTGTGACGATGTTGAAAGAAGCACCATGAAGCTAGTATGTAATTTTGGGTGTCTTCTCACACAAACGCTTGCTGTGCTTTTTGCTAAAGGTCACACCGTCTCGACGGCTATGCCCCTCCGTTGTTTCGGTCCTTCCAAGATCTCTCCTCGTTCTAGCCCAGCTTCTCCATGAACTCGTTCCGCTTTGAACCACTTGAGCTTGTGTCGTCGCCAGACTCCCTCAGGGGACTCTTCGGTGACGGGATGCCGCTGTAATTTTGCTGTCTTAATGGCAGCCTGCAGAGCATCCAACCTCCGGATAGAGCCCACTAAGCCTTCCCATGGAGGAATTATTTCTCAAACGTTTCCGAGACCTGAGGTTCCGCTACACGTCGGGAGGAGACGACCGACATAGACACGTCTCCGGTCTCTCCTGTGGCTATCCTTTTGTTGCTGATTTGTTATCGCCGATTTGATTCCTCAACTAGATCGTGGGCGACGGCAATCCCCGACGAGACGCCTCGCGAGCGGATTCATTTGATCGAAAATTGTTGCCACAACAGCCCAGTCATGTAAGATACTCATAAGTGATGGCGGGAAACACCAAATCACTCGGACGGTAATAACTCACTCTCGATCGGAAACCGTCTTCGCTCGAGGACGAGTCGCTTTTCGACTTTCGACCCGCAATCGCCCCCTCGGCGGCGAAAGAGACCCTCGAACCGTGCGGTTCTCGGACCATGGATCACACTCTAGCACTTTTGGGAAGTTCGTGAGACGACAAAAGAAAAGTCAAAAATCAATTTCTTTATTCCAGCAGTGGACGCCACTGCTGCAACGTCGAGAACGTAACCGGCGTCAACAGAGCGCGGGACGAACGGACGTAGCGAGCGAGTAAACGGAGGAAGCCTCCTCCGGGGAAGACAGACATTAATCATCTCGAAGACGAAAGCTTCTATCAAGTTTCCCTATCAGCCAGACCTCAGCCTTCTACGTCGTAGCTCGGTCGTCACGGCCTTCTATGCTCATAGACCATCTCATATCGTTGAATTAAACTCATTAACTTGTTCATACATTACCGTCACACGCTGCTGCAAGATAGCACTGAACGCCTGCCTGCTACGAGTCCCTTGTGGAAAGCCCTCGAAGGAGGTGAGGTTCGGCACACGGACAGGGAGGCAGACAGCACGATGCGACCGACAAAAACAAGTTCTCTGAAGTCCTGAATCCGCCCCACTGGACGATGATCGAGTCATTTGATTCTCTTTCTGTGTGGATTTGAACAATATCTCCGCTCGTTCATCGATAGCAGGACGACTCGGGAAAAAGGAGATTCCTCGCTACGTCCTTCGTGACCGTGGGCTTTTCGAACTCTCGCTTTCCTCTGTACGCTTCTCTCCGAATGATTCGCTCGAGCGCCCTGCAATCCACGGACCCGTCCTACGGTTACGGCAAACTGGTCCTGGAGCAACGCTGCTCAGCAATCCATGAATCAATCTCCCCATTCTATATCAATCCTTGTACGTTGCTGCTCTGTCTACTCTTACGTCCGTCCGTCCGTCAGTCGTTCCGGCATCATCAATCCATCTTCCATATAGGTCCAAGTATCATTTTCCTTATCCTCCCGGTCGGTCGGTCGGTCGCCCGCCCGCTCGGCTACCGAGAGAGCTAACGCCCGAACTCAAGCAGGCTTCGGATTGCCCTCGTTGTTGTCGGCGATTTCCATCTACCAATCTATTCCATCTATCTATCTCTCTCTCTCTCTCTGTCTATCCATTCCACCATCGAGCTATATTAATAACGTAGCGTGTTGCCTCNAAAAGAAAAGTCAAAAATCAATTTCTTTATTCCAGCAGTGGACGCCACTGCTGCAACGTCGAGAACGTAACCGGCGTCAACAGAGCGCGGGACGAACGGACGGAGCGAGCGAGTAAACGGAGGAAGCCTCCTCCGGGGAAGACAGACATTAATCATCTCGAAGACGAAAGCTTCTATCAAGTTTCCCTATCAGCCAGACCTCAGCCTTCTACGTCGTAGCTCGGTCGTCACGGCCTTCTATGCTCATAGACCATCTCATATCGTTGAATTAAACTCATTAACTTGTTCATACATTACCGTCACACGCTGCTGCAAGATAGCACTGAACGCCTGCCTGCTACGAGTCCCTTGTGGAAAGCCCTCGAAGGAGGTGAGGTTCGGCACACGGACAGGGAGGCAGACAGCACGATGCGACCGACAAAAACAAGTTCTCTGAAGTCCTGAATCCGCCCCACTGGACGATGATCGAGTCATTTGATTCTCTTTCTGTGTGGATTTGAACAATATCTCCGCTCGTTCATCGATAGCAGGACGACTCGGGAAAAAGGAGATTCCTCGCTACGTCCTTCGTGACCGTGGGCTTTTCGAACTCTCGCTTTCCTCTGTACGCTTCTCTCCGAATGATTCGCTCGAGCGCCCTGCAATCCACGGACCCGTCCTACGGTTACGGCAAACTGGTCCTGGAGCAACGCTGCTCAGCAATCCATGAATCAATCTCCCCATTCTATATCAATCCTTGTACGTTGCTGCTCTGTCTACTCTTACGTCCGTCCGTCCGTCAGTCGTTCCGGCATCATCAATCCATCTTCCATATAGGTCCAAGTATCATTTTCCTTATCCTCCCGGTCGGTCGGTCGGTCGCCCGCCCGCTCGGCTACCGAGAGAGCTAACGCCCGAACTCAAGCAGGCTTCGGATTGCCCTCGTTGTTGTCGGCGATTTCCATCTACCAATCTATTCCATCTATCTATCTCTCTCTCTCTCTCTGTCTATCCATTCCACCATCGAGCTATATTAATAACGTAGCGTGTTGCCTCGCTTGCATGCTGGTGGTGGAAAAAAAAGAGAGGAAGATGCTTTCTTCGTTGCCGCTTGCTTGGACTCTTCGACGGATACACCCGGATGAGCGCATTTCGCCGAGATGATCCGCAGGCGGCAGCAGCAGAGCATCTCCATGGTAGCATCGCTACAACGTCTCAGGCATAGATGCACAAAGCTCGTCCTTCCTCCGGCTCTTCCCCGGTTTTTTTTTCTGCATCTCGCAACCCGAGTTTCTCGAGAAGAGTTCTTCTTTTCTTCTCCCTTTCTCACTCAATCGGGAATTTTCGCCGGGAGTGACCCGATCGTTGCCTGACAAGGATCGCATTCAAATTCAAAACGACCGCCGCTTTCTCAACCGTTGACGAAATAGCGCCCGAAAAATCAACTAGACCGCTCGGTATTGAGTTGCTGGCGGAATCCGAACTTCTGGAGCTTGGATTGATTTTAATTTACGCAAGACGAACGAGGATCGCGTCTTCGAGGTGAAAAAAACACCGCATCTGACGAAACGCAATGCCGCAGAGCTTTCAGAGGAGAACAATTGCGCTCTGGAAAGACGAGGGAGGGCAACGGCGCGGCGGTGGCGGCAAACCCATCAGCCGAAGCGACGGAGACCGTCAATGAGAACCGGATGCAGTTTCGTCGGCGATCCTGACAGCTCGTTCGCCCATCTGATTCATCGGCAAACCAACTTGGTGGCTTTTCTTTCCACGCGCGCCGATGGAATGGAACAACTCTTATTTCCCCCATCAAGAAAGGGTCACCGACAGGGAATCGTTCTTTTCCTCTCTGCCTTGTCTCACCACTCCTTTCGAAACCACTCAAATTCGGAGTGCTCAACCGGTCGGACGGACGGACGGACGGACGGAACGAAGGAGAATGAGCTCTGTTCTCCTCCATTCGCTCCTTTCGCTGGTTGCTCAGTCACCTGCGTCGTCGTCAGAAGAAAAGGAGGAGGACGAAGGGGAGCACGAGGATGAGCTGAGATCGGAACGCAGCTGAGGAAAGCAGGAGTGCAAGAAATAAGGAATCAGCACATATTTGTCTTCTCGCTCTTTCTCTTGCTTACCCAACAATGGATCTCATCCCGTCGTTCTCGATCGGTTGGTCGGTCGCAAGAACTTCGACCATCGCAAAAGCCGCGTGAAATTCTCCTCTTCCTTTCTGTCTCTGTCGACGACGTTCTTCGCTTTTCGTGGAAATCGCAACGTTTCGAATTCTTGGTCGCCGTCGTCGTCGTGAAAGAGCTCAAGCCATCAACGGCTGAGACTCTGCCGGTAGTCAGCGATAAACGAACGGCGGCTGTTCGCAAGGAACACCTCACCTCACATCCAGTGAGGAACAACAGCAACACGCTCACTAGTGAGAGCACTAGTGAATATTCTGATCTGATGCGTGTTCGCGACAAGAAAAACATGTCGAGCGCTGTAAAGTCAGCTGAAGCTTCAGAGAGAACTTAGCCGTCCGCTCGCCTGTTCGCTCGACGGATGCTCAAACTTTCACGGTAGCTCTCGGTCGGTGTCTCCCGGGGGTACTTAAATTGTCCGCCGCGTGAGAATGGTGACGCCAACGACAAAAAGCGACCTTAGCGACATCGGGATTTCGCGGGCACTGGAATAGCGCAGGATTTTGAGGCAGAATTTTTGTCGAATCGAGGAATGTACGACTTTTCATATTTGTCTCACGCCTTGCCGAAAGAGCACAAAACACAAAGCCACGAAGCGAGATCAAGACTAATAGTAAGAATCAGGAGAGCAGGTATTTCACGGGGTTTCGAAATTATTGCGCGTACCCTGATATCGAAACAGTTCCTGTCATGATAGTTCCTGAACATCTTCGAAATGGCGACAAATACCCACGTTCTTAACAATGATTTTCGGAAAATGTTGACATTTCGCAAAGTTCTGCAACTCATCCGCGAATTTCCATGATTTCCCTCAGCGAGACTCGGGAACCATTTCGAAATGTCGGAGAAAACATGTTCACAGTCAATCCCGCATACCACTGAGGGCTTCTTTGCAAACAAAAACGATTTAGAATCCGATCATCGACATTCTCTGGGTCTGACTCGATGAGAACATTGGGTATCGATTGCGGTTTTCAGTCAACTAACATCCGAGATTTGAGCGGGGCACAGTGCTTCACCCCTCTTCCAGATGAGAGGCGCAAATTGACAACAAAATGTTGAGCTTCGTCCTCTCATTCGTCGGTCCGTTGCGCCGCTCCTCTCCCGCATCTGCCGCGGAAGCTACCGACGGCGAAACTCCCAACAGCCCTTCGGTCTTCCTCCGCTTCTTGATCCTCGTTCCTCTGCGTCGAGAAGAAGCCGAAACAAAGCGCCACAGAAAGTTGCGGTTCCCGGTTGTCGGATTAGAAACTTCCCCCCTCTAACTTCTCGCAGCCGCTCGTTGAACGTTACCGTCCGTGCCACCGTTACGCTGCCATGGCTTCTTGTTTCTCGCAGCCTTTCTCCGGTTCCCGTAACGAAGAACAGTTGACACGGGGTGGAAGGAAAACACAGAGGAGGTTGAGTCTGTTCTCTCAGAAACTCTCAGCGCGGATAACTTGACCGAGTGTGTCTCATACATCCACGCTGTGTACTATCTGACATGTTCGGTCTGATTCTATCAGCGAGAAATCCGACCGGCCGACAGCAGCGTTCTGCGGCAGCGAGGAGAACGATTTTGCGAAATTCAGTCGAACGCATCGCTTGCCGCACAGTTCCTTCCCCGAGCCAGCAGGTGTGTGACAAGCGCGTTGCGATAACACGCCTGTAGAGACAGCAATGCGCGCAACTTTGATTTGTGCTACGAATTTCATAATCGAATCAATCGTTTCCTCTTTTCTGCCGTTCCTCTCGCCGGTGTTGGTTTGCGACAGGCAAAAGTGAGCTCGGTCTGGTGGTGGGTTTGTCGGTCTTTTGGTTAGTTGGTGGGTTCGCCCGTTCGTATCAGTCGACTTTGCTCCGGGGCTTAAAAAGCGGTAATCAAGCACAGCGGATCAGTTGATGGCAGCACATAGGCGGCAAGCAACGAGAAGGAGAAAGATGGGACGACGACGACAACGACCGACGGACCGACGGACGGCCCGAAAAAGAAGAAGACCCGAGATAAGGCTCGCGATGCTCTGGCCGAAATGAACCTTCCAAAAACAGCGCCCGGCGACCGGCGGAGCACCCGTCGGTCCGTCCGTGGGACCGCCGTTCGTTCGCTTGCTCGTTTGTCCGTCGGCTCACCAGTCTGCCGGTCTGTCGGTGCTCCTCGCGGTCTTCCTGGCCGTTCGTGAGTCGGTCAATCTCGGGATGACGTCAAAGTTTCGATGGGTGCTACCGTGGTTGAGATTTCGCGTCGGTTCCTTCCCATCGAGGCGCAAGAAGCAGCGGTCTCAGTCAGTGGATCGGTCGCTCGGTTGGTCGGTCGTTCACTGAGTGAGCCATCCAGTCGCGACTTGTGAGGGACGACAGCGACACATGCGCCTGCGTAATATACGACTTCCTGGTGATGCGGGGACCTTCGTTTCCTTCGACGCCGTTATCCGGGACGTCTGGCAGGACAGCGTAGCAGCGCTGAAGGCAAGGACAGAATCGGGACGGAGACTGGAGCGGGGCGGGATATGGAGCGAATGTGAGAGAGTCTGTCACTTTCTTTCAGCCTAACAGAGCCTACAGCCAGTGAGCGAACAAAGTGAGGAGAGGGAAACGGCTGAAACCGCGGTAGAGGTCAACGGATCGGGACCTGGAAGAGAAGATGACGGCGCTGGGGGCGTTGACAGCAAAAAACACTCCTCCTGATTTATCTGGCGATTGATTCCTTCGTCTTCCCTTGATTTTCCCGCGATTCACACAATTTCCCTTTTCGGTCGTGATTTAGCTCCGGTCCACCGATGCGCTTCCGACCTTACTTGACCGGCTAGAGGGCAATAAATTATGCCATAGCAGCGAATGCGGCTTCTCGAGTAACGGTTCCAGCAAGTCAGCTTCAGTCAATACTGTGTAACTTATAATGAGAAATGCAAGTTGGAGCAAGACTTGCAAAACGGTTGGAGTTGCATCTTTCATTATGAGTTGAACAGACTTTACTGTGATCGTTTTCTTTCTGGTCACTGTATTTGTCTTTCCGTCGGTGTGAAGAATTGTCGAGTATCTACCGAGGCAGGTGCGGTTTACGGGAATCCTTGCCGCTAGTTCGAGATTCCGGAACAGAATGTCTAACCCACGAAGAGCAATAGCGAAGGCAGCGCCCGTCGCGGCGGCAAGTAGCGCAAAAATTTTGAAACGTTTGATATATGGTGCTGGTGAAAAATGTGCGCTGCTCCTTCACCTGCACTATATCAGATTTCTCTTGTTGCTACACTCGTTCTTGTCCGAGCCGGTGCTGCTTTTTCTGTTGTTGTCATAGTAACAGGTCATTCTTCTGCTCGGATCGGTTTCCCGTCTGAGTTTTTCGTTCGTTCTTTCTTTCTTTCTCGTCGATTTTCCGTTTCTTATTCCGTACTGTTGCATCCATTAGGAACATTCGAGGTATCCGAACGTTCCAGATGATCTAGACTTTCTCTCTTTCTCTCTTTCTCTCTTTCTCTCTTTCTCTCTTTCTCTCTTTCTCTCTTTCTCTCTTTCTCTCTTTCTCTCTTTCTCTCTTTCTCTCTTTCTCTCTTTCTCTCTTTCTCTCTTTCTCTCTTTCTCTCTTTCTCTCTTTCTCTCTTTCAGAACATATCTGGCTGATGGCGGGCACGGCTAAGCGTTCGCACAATGTTCTTGGTCTGAATCTCGTTTCCTGCTTGAATTCGTCCGACGTCGTTGTCGTCTGGTTCAGTCGATCAGGCGCTTGCTAGATCCGTTCTCGGGAAAACCAAACCGTTGCCGGTAATAATCGGCTTTGTACAAACTCCGACGTTTGTCTTGCAGAATAATTTCAGGATAAAATCAAATTGAAATTCGTTCTGTGCGTCCGACTCGATTTCGCTCAGCATCGATTCGGCGGCTTATCGGGCCCCGAAGCTCAGGCAAGATAAGCGAGATGATTGGAAAAATCATCACTGATTCGCGACCATCAAAATTTCATTGTTGCGATGAAGAAACAACCACCCGCACCACCATGAGCATCAATTTCAACGAAAGCTTGATTCATACAAAGGTAGTCGCTATCGGAAAATGGAAACTGACTATGTAAGTACTCATATTCGAAGTCGAGGCGTTCAGGAGAACGTCGCGAAAGGAACCCTCTTCCCAAATGGGTTCGGGAAGCGCCTAAAAAAGTTGAGTCAGAGGAACTGTCACGGGCCCTGACTAAGAAGTGGCATCGGGAGGGAGGGAGGAGTTGATGTTTTTATACCGAATACAGATGGATGCCATGGCGTACAATCGGCTCACAAGGTTTGTCATCGTTAACGACTCTGCCGAATAAGAAATGAAGGAAGAGAATTTGATCCGTTCGGAAACGAACTGCAACGTTGAGGTTTCGGAGCTTTGAAGCGACGATCGAACAGACAAATCCCCTCTTTGTGATGATGAATAAATGTCGCGAGGAATATGGGAGTGGATGAAGGGTCTACTGGCCGTTCTATACACGGGCAGCGAATCGATGGAGTCAAGAATGAGCTGACAAAAGAGAAAAGAAAAGGAAGGGAAAAAACAGAGCGGGTGCTTGGAGTGGACGCCACTGGGAGAACCCATTGTCGAGGAATGAATCGATTCATCCTTTGATTCGACGGGAATCGAATATTCGTATTCCGAGCGAACAAAGGCTTCGGGGAAGGAGTCATGCGATTTTATCAAGACCAGATTCTGGTCCGACAATGAAATCGCGCGATTCATTGGCTGCCAAGTAATTCCAGAGCTTTCGGAGGCGGAATCGGAGTTCTGTTTCGATCGCCCGGCGAGCATCGGAGAGAGACTTCGTAGGATGCTTGGGACGACTTCGAATTCCGTGACTCCCAAACCACAATATCCAATACCTCTTCTGCAAAGCCCGAGTGTTCGATTCGCGTATCGAGATTCGAGCATCCATCCAACGAGGAAACGGGACTTCCAATTTACCAGAGGTAGAACTTGGGAAAGGTTGTACTCGAGCGATCTGTGACGGCAAAGCTGCCACGTATCATCTGGAGACGTGTGCGGGTCCATCGACGCGCATCTCTGTCACTCGGAGTGGGTTCACCGCTATCCGCTTCACTTCGAGTCTGCCATGGTCTGCGATGTTTGATCACCTCGCAGGACAGAAATTTCCGTCGGACGACAAACTGAACCCACTGAAGCTCGTTCATCTGAATTGATGAACATTTTCTGATTCCGTCGAAGCAGTCTGAGGAAGTCCCCCAATCAGTTGACACCAGAGGACGAATACCCCGCACGGGAACAATCCCGGGCGGTCCCCGCTCTGCTAATTCGATTCCCCGATGAGCTTCGATCACCTTGAACTGGCGAACGATATTGATACGTTTGGACGAGCGCTTGAGTGAATGAGCCTCGACGCGACGCCAACAATCGAATTTGCAGCTCGTAAAACATTTTTTGTCCGTAGCTGAGAGCGCCGAGGGAGTGTCCGTGATGCTCGAAGCTGGAAGTCTGCGAGCGCCGCTCCGTGCATGCATATCAGTTGATGACCTCACACCAGCGGGATATTTCGCCACATGCGGAGCCAATTATTCCACGGCAGGAACGACGTCACGCCGTATTGGCCGTATTCTTGCACTCGTATAGCCGGCCCCAATACCAATGGCCTAGCTCGCTTTCGTTCATTCGGCCAAACGTCGAAGGTCAGATCAGGTCGCCGAATCTCTCTCGACGTCCGCATGACTCTCAGCATGGCCTACAAGTTCGTTTGGCTCCCTAACAGATCGCTCGGACGCTCGATTCCCGAGCCAATGGGAACAGCCATACACGAGCGGACGGACGCTCGTTCCCTCTCCGTAGAGTTCCTTGCACACAGCAGCTCCTACAGAATGGCTTTTCGTCCGTTCGCTCGGTTTCCTGGCCGCCTACGAAGCATCATAGAGTGCAGTGATCCGATAAAATCAGTAAATGAGGCCGAAATAAGAAATAGATGGGAAGCAGCCTTGTGTGAGATCTCCAAGGTCGTCGTCGTTTCCATCAGGCCAGCCTCAACACTGGTCTAGGAAACGGCCCGCGGTCACGGGCAGCGGTTTTCCTCTGGAAGAAAAAAGGATTCTCACGATGTAAACACCTCCACATGAGTCACCTGTAATTCGAATCTGGCAAATGAATCAGATAGATCGACTCGTTTCGAATGAAAGCGCCAACAACGAGCTCTCGTTCCCGGAGGTGGTGGGTGTCTTCGCCGGTAGACGGGAAAGTTCAACAGATGAACTGGTCGGATGGCTGACCAGCAATTAATCATTCAGGCCAGAGCCTCACTCAACCGTTCGCTCTGCTTGATGAAGTCTTCGCTGTCCGTTTCAGGCCGTGGCCTACTCTATGCAGAGGGGTGGATCTCGTTGGTTCTTGCGGCGGCGGTGGCTATTGGTCGTGGTTGTGAACGAGTGGTATAGCCCGTGGTGGTGGCGCGGCGGTGATCATCATCATCATCCTTCTGTTTTTTTTTATTCTCCTCGCAGTCTTTCATTCGAGGGTGGTGAAAGACAAGACGAAGAGGAGAAGATCCTTCTGCACCCAAGCCAGGCTTAGCGAATTCTCTCCACCAGATTATTCTTTAGTGCGAGCTCATCTAAAACTATTTTCATATTCATAGCCCCGAGGTCGTTAACGCTTCTTATGGCAGTGGATCACGAAAATACTACAGATTGTCGTTTGATTTTTCCCCTCTTCACCTCTCAGGTAAGGTCAAAGAATCGACAAAGACAGCGTCCTGGAGGGCCTGCTCACAGAATCCTCGATCGGAACGAGCCTGGGAGGGCGTCAGCGAGTGAAGTATGACGAGCCGGGAACTAGGTTAGTAAGCCGAGCAGCGGTTCAGACATGCCGCTGATCCGGAAGAAAACATCTCATATTTCAGTCTGCGGGAAACGTTCCGCTCAGGTCCACAAAACCGTCTGGCCACTCGAACTTAGCTTCGCTCGCTCATGGCTGGTCAATATATCCGAGAGCATCGAGTGACTCATTATAAATTGTCAAACTCCCAGACAAAGAGGACAAGGTGTGAACCTCATCAAAGCTTCTCCCGTTCGCCTGCTGTCCTGAAGGGCACGCTAATTGGTCGCTTGTCTTTTCATCTTTCCGGGCTCGCATTCGAGTTTCACTATTACCTGACGCTCCATGCGTGGTCCGTGCAGTCTCCTTGGCCGGGAGCCCGGTCGCGCGAGCTGGAAGAAGAAAGCTGCTCGCCAGCTTGCCGTTCGCCGCTCAGCAAACGGACGCCCTCAACTTTTAATTCACTTCTCCCAACAACTCTGCTCTGATGACTCTGGGAGCAATTTATGTTGAAGTACTCGCTCAGGAACGAAAGCAGTTAGTCGCACTCATTTCCCGTTCGTTTCTATCTCTTCCATCCACACCGACGCATGTTCTCCCCTCCTGGAATTCTCCCTTCATCTTTTTTTCACTCCGTTCTGTTTCGTCGAATCCTGTTTCTGACGAATTTCCTCCTCCCTCGCTCCTCCCCGTTTTCACTCGCGAGCGTCTGAGTAACTTGTTCGCTAAACGTTTCTTTTTCCAGCGTAATTTTCCCTGGGAATACTTTTCATCAAATGACTCGGCACAAAGCAACGACGGCGCGATCCAAAACGGAGGAACTCAGCTCAAAACGTTGCGTCTGCCCGCAAGTGGTTCTGCTTCGTGGAACGGTGGCCCGGCGAGTGAGCTCATTCACACTCCCATCTGTTTCCTCTTCTCCTTTGATTTTATCTCGAACGCGATTGCAGACCGCCTCATCGCTCGTAAATCGTTCGCTCTCTCGAACGATATGAACTTCACGAATATGAATGAGCGGACGGAAGCTACGAGAGAACTGTTTTCCAGAATCACGAAGCCCTGTCCGCGGAACGCGAACAAGTTTCGAGAGATATTCACTCGAAAATCACGCGAATCACGTCAAGCTCACGGAGCTTCTGGAACATTTTACTTGTGAAATTAGAATCACATATTCATACCCAACGAAGTTCCACATTCACTTTGGGAGAAAGAAAGAAGAAGAAACACTTTCTGCGAGTTGAACCGAGATTCTCAAAGAAGATTGCAGCTCGGAAGAATTCGAGTTCGATCACCCGTGACTCGTTGCTTGGACCTCCGCCAACAACAAGTCGAACAAAGATGAATATTGTATCGAATCGCCTCAATCCCGCCTTGCTGGATTTAGCAGTGAAACTGGCTTGAAGCTCGAAGGCGAGGGATCTTTGGGAGGTTTCTCCGGCAGGGAGCGAAAATGTGGCAAGAATGAGTCAACGTTTTGTTGTTGGTAATCTATTCCGGGGAACATTCGCTGCCATGGATCCCCGGGGCTGAAAATTTTTTCGATCTCGAACAATTCGGAAATGGTGGTCGTCATACTTGATGAAATTTCCAAAAGAAGCCTCTGATCTCCCTCACGACTCACGAACACAGCAGAGCTTCATTATTAGTTGGCTCTATGTGTTCCAGATGTTGCCGTGCTCAACGGATTGGCATATGTATCTAGGGTAATAGACATTTTCCGAGATTTCGAAATTATTCCGCGTATTCGCGCGATAAAACAGTTTGGTTTTGTTCCTTCAGATGGGTTGCGGGTTGAACCGGGGACCCGCCAACACGCGGGACCGGCAGCTTGAGCTGATTTTCGGGGCGCTGGCTTCCAGTCATTTGCTGGCGCTTGGCGCTCGCTACGCTCGCGGACCTAGATGATTCCAGCTGCCGAAGGTGCAACAACACCAGACCCAAAAATTACGCCGGCAATACTCTCACTGCACCCGTCATCCCTGTGTTTACGTTGAGCGATTCCGAAATCTTGTGTGAACTTCACCTCTCCAGTCATCACTGATCCAATATATGAGGAATTTGAGTCTCGACGGATGCTCCCGAGAAAAATGCATTTGTCAACCCCGTCTGTTCGCCGGGTTGTTGTGTGGTCGCTCGACGTGGCCGTCTGCAGAGTGCAACGAAATCAATTATGAATCGAACCCCCTCCCCCCTTCCCCCAAAAACTAAATTCATTACGTGAACGAAGACTTGCTTGCGTTTGAATAAGTGTGAGCGTCTCGCACTTCGGGAAATCACTTGACGCTCCACGATGGACTCGCTCACCTGGAAGAGAAAAGAACTCGTTTAGTTGTAGGCGGGCGCCGAGTTCTCTCTCCGAAAAACTTTCACATCGTAATGACAGCAGCAGCGTCAACGACAAACGGAAACCTTAATAGCCTTCTCTGGCAGTGCATGAAAATTCTGTTCTTCCGAGATAAGTGAATCGGTGTCCAGTTTTTGACGTCTCCGTCAGAAGCCACTTTCTGAAGAGAGGAGAAGAAGAAACAGGAGATAGATACTTCTAAGTGATGATTCCCGTGACAGCTGCGTGCAAGAATGTTTTCGGTGAGCCGTCTGATTTCTTCTCCGTATGCGGTTGAAGTGTTGAACGAGGCACTCACGAGTTTTTGTCCTTAGCCAAATCTGTCTCTTTTCCTCCGGTTTTTTTGGCTTCCTTCCGCCACTGCATGCAAAAAAAAACTTGGCCAAGTTTTGTCAAGCGTTTGCCAAGCAAAGACGACAGTCGACGCCGCCTGTGGGCATGCCATGACGGTGGCGCTGCGGCGAATTTTAGTGTTACAGTTCTTGCTGCGGTTTCTCGTTATAATAAGGAACACTTGAGAGCAAATGAGAGGGACGAGGAAGAGGGGAGGGGAGAGATGAACTAGTTTGTTCCAAAAACCCACTGAAAGAAAGCGGGAGAAAGCCAGAGCAAGTGTCCGTGGTTCTTGGCCGAGCCGAAGCGTGTCGCCAATTGGAAAATTTGGAAAACGAGACGAAAAACCTGGAAAAAGTCTCAAGGTCGACTGCGCTCGTTGACATTTCCGATTCCCTCGGTCATCGTGCCTGTGTGAGCTGCTGTCCGAGGTTGAATCAGTCTCAAACAGAGCAAATCAAATCTAGAGTCTCGGCTCTCTCTCGAGTGAAATAGTATCATTAGATCGCTGTTTCATTGCCATTCAACGCCGACTCTGTCCGTCAGATGCGGTCGCAGAGTATTTTACAGTTCTTTGTCAGTGTTGTTGTTGTCGTCGTCAATGCTAGCACCGAGAAAGCGGGCCAACAAACTCCATCAGACACTCGCTCAGTGAGTGCTGGAGCGCTTTCATTCTCTGGATTTGCATCCCCCTCCTCCGTCGCCGCAACTGCTGCCTCCTTTTTCTCCTCCGGTGTTTGTGGCCATTCAGAATGTAAACAGTACGACGACAAGCGGGCTCGTCGTTTGTTCGTCCCTAGCTCGGCCACAAGACTCGCTCCAAGGTTCGTCGGTCGTTCGTTTGTCCGCTTGTTCGTTGATTCTCAGTCCGTCCTTTGTGGCCCTTCCCCCCCCCCCCCGTCCTCCCCCCACCCCAGGCGGGTCCTTTTGGCGCTTTTGCCCCTCTCGATTCCTCCAGTGACCGTGTCCAGGACCTCGCCCTCATGTGGGGTTCATCGCCGTTCTCCTTTCCTGCGAATTCGCAGCGGGAAACCGAGGAAAACCACGACTTCCGTCTCCTCTCTGCGTCGCTTTCCGTCCCGAGCGCGCTTGACCGACCGACGGAGGTCCTCCGCCTTTGGTTTCGAGGCACAGTGACACGAAACGTCCAGAGAAACGAGAAAATCACTTCTGATCTGACCTGTCAAGCCTCGCATTGCCCACTCGAAGTCAATACGCGGCGGCGGCGGTGAGATAGATTTCATCTGTGCCTACGTTCGACCCGTTGAATCAGCTTCGGAAACTTAGCTATGAAGACGATTCTTGAACTTTTCCTCAGAATCGTCGTGTGTTGTTCGCTGGCTGACATGGAATAGTTTTCACATCGTTTCATCAGGTCGGCGGAAAACTTCGTCATAGAATCAAAAAGCCTCGGGTCACTGCTCAGCAAGAAAAACGTAACACGAATCTGTGGAGGTAGAAATATGTCGCCAGATAAAAATCTGCACATTTCATCGTTTCATCATAAAGCTCAACATCGTAATCCCCCTCTTCCGTGGCCGACGGGCAGTCGTCGAACGACGGAACACTTCCGCACTCGCAGTGGAGTAGAGAGACACCCGGAGACGGAAGGACGAAGAGAGGAGAACCATTGAATTTTATGATGTTCAAATTTGTTCGTCGTCGACGTTCGACTCCTTTACTACTTCGATCGGGGGAATAAATTGTCTTTACGACAGCGAGCCAGCAGTTGAGACGGCCTGCTGACAGCGAAGTCACAGATGAAAATTGCGCTGTGACCGTTTGTGACAACCCAAGAGAAATTGAGGCGTGCCGAGGAATTTTAATCCTGCTATGCCAGGCTTAAGCCACCGAGGCGGACTAACTGTCCCCTCTTCCCTCCGCCTGTTTTCAAGCTTGATGTCTTATCAGCCATGCTTGCTTCAGCGGAAAGAGATCGTTCTCGTCTTCGCCTTCTTTTCATGGTTTCCAAACATCCGCTTCTGAGTTTTGAGAGATGGAACACTCGCGTCTAGTTCTATCGGGCGTGGAATTCTTCGAGGGAAACGAGAGGCCTCTGAGCCCTTCACGACATCCCCCCCCGAACGAATCAGAGGCCGTCGCTACCTCATCAAGTCCCTCCGCTCTTTTGAGCTCTCGCTGATAGGGAACTGATTCCGATACACGAAGCGAAACTCAAAAAAGAGTGATCATCGGTGTTATAATTAATGAATGAAACTCTCACTTAATCTCTGTCAATCGACGTCGAGGTGATCTCGTCGAGCCGGGAGCGACTCCATAACTCGTATTGTTCCATAGTGTGTGTGTGTGTGAAGAAGACGCGTTCCACCTGCGCGGGATGCGTGGCCACCTGCTTCACTCACTCACTCCCGCCCATTCCCAGGAAAGATGGAATAGGGAAACTCGCACGACAGCGAGGTAAGCAGCGGCTGAAGCGTGTGTTAGAGAATTTATCGCCAAACGACTCTGAGCACGTCACCTGAGCGAAAACTAGATGTCGTAAGAAAACAGTGAACACAGACCGTGTACCGCACAACGAAAGATCTGAGGAAGAGAAAGGAGAAGAGCGACGAAGACAGACCGCTTAATAGTGGAAACCGTGCGAGAGGATGAAACGGAGAACGGAATGGGACGAACGCTCACTTTAGTTTGCTTGTCGTTCGTTCGTTCGTTCGTTCGTTCGTTCGGTTGCACTACAACTAACGGTTGCTCTCGAGCATTCGTTGGCTGGGAAAGGTGGATTGAGTAAGAGAGGGGCACACTCATCTGTACAGGCGAAGGGATGAGCAGCGAGTGAGACACCGTTCGAGATGCGTGAGAGACTTTCCAGTAATTAGGCCACAAGAGCAGAAAGACTCGTCGAGGAGGAGCCATCACGGAAGAGCCAATTATGTACACACACACACACACAGACACCTCAAGCGGAGGGCACGCGAGCTCGCAGAAGCCGCCAGCTCGCGAGTGAAGAACAGCCGCGCGATGACTGTGATCGAAAATTTACGCCATTGATTCACTCAGATCGTCCCCCTCCCCCTCATTTTACGAAGCGTTTTCTGTCACAACTAAGCAAACGAGATCACAGGACAGAATTGTCGCGTGTAATCTCACAATTGATTCTATCAGCGGATGAATCCCTCCCGTCTTCTAGCCGCTGGAAATCGAATCTCATGAATAATTTGCGCATCGATCCGATTATGGTGAGATTGAGGGAAGAAGAGAGGAAAAGAGAGAAATGCGAGGAGGTGCATCTCATTTTGAACGCAGAACATTCAAATAAACTCTTCCACAGAAAACAGCAGAATCGCAAACTGCATTCGAAATCAAGGAAAGATCCTCAAGTCTTGTCTTGCCTCCGTTTCCCCAAGTGATACTCGACACAAGATTGCGTCCGTCGATTCATTGTTTTGGAACATCTCATCACGGAGTCACGGCCTGCCAGAGTATTGGACGAAACTTTTTTTCCGGAATCCAGAACGAGTTTGTGTTGATTTTCCCGTGTCAACATCCCAGCAATGAATTCAAGTTGCTCCCCTTCTCCTCTCTCCGCGCAGAGTGGCAAACAACCGTCAAAGTGACTTCGTCGAATCCCCGCCAAGTCCTGATCCTGAACAAGACAACAATCCCTGTTTCCAGCGGATCGTTCCCGCTCACTTTCGCTACCCTGGAGTCACTACCATGTATATTACGATGGAGTCTAGGTGTGATCGTCGTCGTCGTTGTTCAAAGGGAGGGAACGAACAACGTCTGCGTTTTTCCCATCTGACTCCGTTCGTCTTTGGGGTTTGCCAGTCATGAGGATTTACATTTGTCTTGCAGAATTCTCTCCATTACTTCTTGAGCATTACACGTCGACGATTGACACTTCATCTCTCATGATTAACGCCTCTGTTCTTCCGCCTGCGTGGGCTCTGGTGGGGAGCCTTTTTCTCGCCTCCTCGACCGTTCGCGCGCCCACCAGCCCCGGGTCCAAGCCGTCAGCCCGAACCCCTGTCGTCCTCGTTCTCTTTTTCTTCTACTTCCTGTCTGTTTGCAGAAAACGAGAGAACAAACCGTCGCTCGATCAGACGGCGAATTCGGCAGAGCAACCAAAGGTAGGCGATTGCAGCAACAGCTCGTGGCTTCGTCCTGCTGCAGGAAGTGACTGCCGCCATCCGACATTCGAACATCAGCTTGGATTCGTATATGCGCGCGTAAGTTCACTTACACGCGTACATACATATATACATGCATACGAACGTACGTGAGCGCGTCCTCGTCGCTGCACTGATAGAAAGAGGGGGAAAATCCGCTGTTGTTCTTGTTTTCACGCTTGCTCGTGCGTTGGCGATACGAGAAGTGTGTTATTATTCATCAATAATATGATGATCAGATCACTCGGTCGTGAGGAATACGGGGAACAGCGTCATTCATACTCAACAACTGACACCTTGCCGGGCGGCGACGAAATAACGCCCAAAACCAACTTCTTTTGGTTTTTCCAATAGAGCAGAGCGTTCCGCCGTACATTCGGATGGAATCCGCGTCTTTTCCCTTTCTCCGGAAGCGCCACAGTGCAACAAAACGACGGCGATTGTCGCGAGAACGCCTCCAACGGAAACCAGAAGTGACGCGACACGAAGCAACCGGAGATATACGAACGAACGAAAATGGAGAGAACACGCCTGTGTGAGAGAGAGAGAGAGAGAGAGCTTGTCCTCGGCTGTCGCTGTCTGGCCCGTCCGCTCAGACAGACAGACAGACAGACAGACAGACAGACAGACAGACAGACAGACAGACAGACAGACAGACAGACAGAGCGACAGACGGCGTTCTTGTCTGGTGTATGACGGGCAACGAGAAAGTGCAATCAGCGAGATTATCTACGGAGTACGTTTCTCCGTCGCTCGTTGCCGTCGCGTTCGTCTTCTCGTTCGTTCGCAGTAGACTCCCTCCTCCCGTATTTATGTAGATGTGTGTGTCAGTGTGTGAAGGCGTGAGGGTGCGCGTCTGGCTGACTGTGAGTGTGCATTGTAGACACACGACCATGCAAACGTCCGAAAGCGGCGGCGGCGGCGGCGGCGGCGGCGATGAAGATTTATTAGAACCACGGGGAAGGGATCTTAGAGGCCGAGAAGAGTGAGCAACCTACAAACCAACCAACGAAGGCGAAGCAGCAGCGACGCAGCGGTTTTGCCTCTGGCTCCGGGGCCTAAGACAACGATCGAACTTCAATCATCTTCAGTTCTAACTCGTGTGTCGAATATCAGCGACATTCAGTTGGTCTCCGGTCCCGTTTGGAGAATCGGTTTTGAGGAACTCAGGCGAAAAAGGAATACCGACTCAGCTCATAGGAAAACAGAGACTGTTAATTTATTTTTGGAACATCCCGTTCCCTTCGTTATACTCAGGTTGTTTTCCTGTTACTCGGCACGGCAACTCGCTCGGTTGCTGTGCGGTGCTCTTTCCTCCTCGGTAGTTATTTCTTCTTTGGACATCTGCGCGTTTTTTGCCGTCGTTACCCTTTCGAAAGCAGCAGCAGCAACAACAACAACAAGTACAACAAACTATGTAGCAAGGGAACCGGGAGACTGGAAAACCAGCGAAAGCACACGGCCTAGAAAGATGTCTTTCGGAAGAGCGGAAAGAGGGAAGCGAAACCGGTTATCCGCTCGACGGACGGACGGACGGACGGACGGACTGACCGACCGACCGCTGCAATCTCACATCGTCCAACGGCCTGTCGGCAGACGATTTGACATTTTTTTTGTGTTTCCATCCTTCTCTTCACGCTGACCCCGCGCAAGCTCTCGGCGTTCGCAAGCGTTTTGTTTCCGCCGTCATCTTTTTCTGCTTCTCTTCCCGGTTCTTCATTTTTCGCTGCACTTCCCCTCGTCCTCCGGTTCCACGTTCCGCCGCTGTGTCCTGTGTCCGTCTTTCCTCCTCCTCAAATTCTCACGCTCTCGCTCCCTTCGAGTTCGCGCTGACCGTGTTTGTTCCGTGTTGTCAAGCTCGCTGGAAAAACGCAAGAGACGACAAGGACGTCAACGTCGACGACCACTATGAACAAAGAGAGGAGATGACGAGGAACACACCGATGAGGAGGAAACTCGAAAGAAAAGACGGAGGAAATAGGAGTGTGTAGTAGCAGAGGGACAGACCTAGAAAACATTGTCGCAACGACAAGTCACAAGGACAACTCCTCGAGATTCCCGCTGAAATGAGGGGTCGGCGCTCCGGATGGAAATGATTAGTTCTCTTCCGAGTTTGAGCAAACCCGTCGCATCCGAGCATGACGAGTTCTGAGTGGATCGCCGTCGTGGTAACCATCGAGTTGAGATTTTGAAAGATCGTTGCTTTTCTTTGCTCGAGAGAATAGTTCGAGCGGGTCTTTGGATCAATCGACGATTTCCACGACGTCGCTCCCAAACAGAAGGAAGACGCACGCGTCGTTAGAAGAGGACAAGAACTCAGCCTCCCAGATCTGAGGCCGCTAAAGGACTGTAACCCCTTCTGAGATTCTTTGACAAAAGGCGTCAAAGTAAACAGTGAACGTGCGTCGGGAGTAGTAGACGTTGAGG
Organism: Neoseiulus cucumeris; assembly: GCA_021527715.1. NCBI lineage: Eukaryota > Metazoa > Arthropoda > Arachnida > Mesostigmata > Phytoseiidae > Neoseiulus > Neoseiulus cucumeris. The sequence continues at coordinate 13,027 of JAJSRV010000046.1, read as the reverse complement.
AGCTGTCTCGAGATCCGAACGCTTGGGAACACTCTCGAAAGTGAGCTCCAAACACTTTAACGGCGAAGCGCCCCGTCTCAGGAGGTTGATAAAACTTAAGGGAAACATGCTACATTTTGATGCCTCATGAATTCCGTTGCTTCGTTCCTGTTCGCCTGGAACATCGAGACCATTGAACGAAAATGCAGTCGTAAACGAATTCCTTGCTATTAGGTTGACAGCCGCGATGACGTCATTCGTTTGTCAAAAGATATGAATCTCGTGTTCCAGCTGTCTCCTTTTGCTCCTTGTAAGCCGCGCCGCAGGCAGGCAGGCAGGCAGGCTCGGTTGCGAAAGATAATGTTTAACAGAATAATTCAAAAGAATTCACAAAGTCTTGGGAACAACTCAGCACGAGGCTATTTAGAAAATCTCAACGAGTTCAGACCCGAAATTTGAATGAGAATGATGTTTGCTTTTTGACCTCATTCGTTGATTCTTTGAACGAAGTCCGCGACGATCCCCGAGGGACAACTCCCTCGTTCACATTCAACCCTCGAGATTCTAGATCGGGAAATGGCGAGACAGCTTTGTTCATGCCTCAAACAAAGCTCTCGACTTCTAAGTGAGTGAATGAAGAAGACCTATCGCGCAGAACTTAGGTTCCTCGAACTCCCCTCGAGTTAGAATTATCGGAAATTTCCACCTCGAACTCGACAGAACTGTAACCTGCATCCGCCTGAACGAATTGTTCGGTGCGATCATGTCAACAAGAACAGAGGTTCACGGAACTCGGTCGAGTTCGGCGACCTCGCCTGGAATCGAAACTTCCGAAAATTCCAAAGCCGGACAAAGGGGCCGCAATCCCTCCGTGAACTTTGTCGCAGTGTGGAAAGCAGATCCGAAACACGTGGAGTCGACAACCGTTTCAAGCGAAAACGAGGTGGAAGGAACGGACGGACGCAAGTCCGTTGGCCGATGTCCAGAGTTTTCAACACACGAACTTCCCTCTCGCAGTTGTTCAGCACATTCACAGCCAAGGCCAGACTTTCCCAAGCCAAAAACTTCGAAATATGACAATCTTTACTGCCATGGTGAGATTCGATGGTGGCTGACTCAAACTTCCGACGATAGCAAGAGTCTCTTTCAACTTCGGTCCTTTCCTGAAAACGTTCCATCGTGGCTAAAGCTCGAGACGGTTTTATGCGTGCTTCCGAGTTCTAGTGATCAAATGAATGTTGCAGAAGCTTCTGGCGAAACTCCTCCCACAAACCTCGGTGATTGCGAGCAGAAATGATTCCGGGGAACCGTGGATGCTGAATTCAGGATTCTTTTCGGAGGAAATTCTTGGAGGGTACGTAGTTCTCAAGGGCCTAATGCTGGCGGCTGTCGCGTCCGGTCGGTCGGTCGGTCGGATGATCGCACTTCATGTTGAAGTGTCTCTGATGAAGCATAAATCGCGAATTAGATGACGCAGCAAGTTTCTCAAAGAGCCGTTGAAGACTCGATTGGCCGAGAATACTTTGAACAGGCTACAGACGACGGGATAGAGGATGTGTAAACGTCCGGGAAAGTCTGGCGACCGTCAAGCGTTGTGTCTCGTCGCAAAAGCGACAAGGGTCAACGATGAAGATCCTTCCGACCATCTCGCCATTCATCCCGCAGCCGCCCATTCCAGCGCGTCCAAAACCGCCACTCATCCATTCAAGCGAACGGAAACCCCGCTTTCGCAGTTGTTTAACAAATTCCGTTTTGAAATTCCGATCAGCCTCTTGGCTGAACGATCGGCAACAAAGGTCGCAACGACCGAACGCTTGTTAGTTGTGTGTGCCAGTTGATAACGAGAACCAACGGGGGGAGGCAGTGCGACCGGGGAACCGATACTGGGAGCGAGGAACAGCTGAGCATTCGTCGTCGGATTCAAAGCGATCATCACGAAAATTTCCGACCCGGCACGAGGGTTCAAGGATCAGAAATCGATGAGAGTCGCAAACAAAACCTCTCAAAAACGAAACAAAAGCTTCTCAAGTTGTTGATTCTGTCGAAATCGCTATCCGATAAGTCATATACCAATCTGTCAAGCATCAGGGTTCTGTGAAATTCAGAACGAACCTCTCCCCGAAGCTGCCTTTCTATGAACGGCGAGTAGTGGCTCTGCTTTCCATAGGGAAGCCGCATACCCGAACGGACCCACCGACGGACAAGTAAGCAAGAAGCCAAGCATGGAACACGGAGTTGGACTCCTCTGAGTCCTGACTTGGCACTTCTCCTAATGTACCACGTCCTATTCTGTCGCCGTTTCTGCATGCTACTCCTTACACAGATTCTGCTGCTGCTGCTGCCGCCCCGCCGTCCACACCAAAAACAACGATAACAACGGAAAAGCTTGCTGTGCACTCGGCCTATATTGACTGTAATCCGCCGAAAGAGCGAGAGAGAAGACTGAGGACGACATCAGATTTCCTGTGGACTTTGATGGGAGCGTGGCAGCCATGCGCTCGATCCCAACCGAATAGCGATTGAAAAGGAGTTCGGCGCAGCGGAATCGCCAAAACGCGCGCCGTTCTCCCAGTTGCGTACTTTTCGGTTTGCTACTGACTTCATTCCTTTCGGAAACTTTGACGGAACCCCGAGCTGATCTCTTTCCGTTCCCTAAGCGTTCTGGTCTTAGTGGATAGTGTGAATGGTAAGTACGGGTAAGCAGGCAAATGATAACAACGAAGTGAGAAGACATACAAGGAGAAAATTCGGCCGAGGGGAGGACGAGACCGAAAAGGAGGGCTTCGCCGTAACGACGCCATTAGGCGCGTGGGCGTGACGCTAGGCTTTGTCGCTGCGTCGCTTTTCCAGCTGCCGCTGGGTCACAGCATCACCTAAACACTTTGAACATGGGCAGGAGGTTGATGGGCGCTATCCAACCAACCTTCGACTCTCAACATCCCTGACGACGACGTTGCTTGCACCGCCAGCAAACAAACAAACCAACAAGCCGCAAACTTCAAACGATTAATTCGAGCGGCCTCCAAACAAAATGCATGTGACCGAAGTGGAAGCGATGATACTTACAACGATTACGCTCGAGCTGCTTTAAGCATTCACCATGCTGTAGTACCTCATGCCAAGTGCACACCGACATAAGCGCGGAGAACCACAACCGCGATGACCATAATCGACGAGGCAGGATTCTCTCCCTCTATCTCTCTCTCGGAAGAGAGAAAATAAGAAGAAATCAGACGAGAACGAAGTTCGCTCCATCAATAATCATTCGAACAAGCATTCAAGAGATCTTAGGCCATAATCGGATCGCCTCAGAGTTTTCTCGCCTCGTTTCCGTTCTAGTTATCAACTGTTTCCCTTCATCTTGATTACTATGTACGTTCGTCGTCGTTGTTATCGTCATCATCATCATCATCATCAATAAAACACGAGCACCGTCGGGCATGCGCGATGGCTCCGGGGCTGCTCGCAATAAGCAGCTCGATCCTTGGCGCGTCAGCATATTGAGAGGGCGGTGGTTGCCCTACAACTAGTGACCTTCAAAGACCGATAGGAAGTTCTACATTCCGATAATTTAGGCGAAGTTCCGAGTTCATCTTCAGCCCCGTGAGTTGAACTTCGCGAGACCTGTCGTTCCGATTGAGGCTTGAAGTGGAAAATTGTGTTCCGACGTGCGTCGTGCTGAAGGAGCGATGGGTAAACGACCAAAAAACGCTGATAAACGAATCCGATTCTGTATTGCACCGAGAGCGTTCAACAGCTTCAGATTGTTATCTTATCGGGCGGAACAACCCCGACCATACCATTACCAGTCGAGTCGCTGCCGCCGCCGTCGTGTCCAATATCCCGCCAACTGTTCGACCGAGTGACCAAGCAAAGTCCTCGGCATGATGGATGACCGAGCAACAAACGAACCAACGAACGACAGAGGATGGGTCTCGTCCGCATTTATAAGGATTCATCCTTTTCGAATACATACACGGAATCGGGGAAAGGATGTCGGCCTGTCGAAACGAGTCCTTCCCTCGCGATCCGTATGAAGCTTCTTACGCCGCCGGTTTCTAGCCCGGAGGAGCAGTCCAGTGATTAGTACGCCTTCACAAAAACGTGCAAAAGGGAATGGCCGCGGCCATCTCCTCGGTGGTCAGGCCGCCGCCGCCGCAGCAGCAAAGCGACCGACCGACCAACAGACCAACCAAGTGACCGATCAGAGGACAAACGAACGCAGGGTCGAATGGAGGTCCCGACCATTCCTCGGCAGGAAAGTTCCATCGGAGAACTTCTTCCCTTGTCAAAGATTGAAGTCTCGTCCACCGGCCTCAGGAGCTCGAGATATTAAGCTCTTCCGAGGCTCACGGACGACCTCGAGAGGAAATTTGTAATTGAATATGCAAAACTCCGGTTGACTCCACGGAATCCATACGAAATCCATACGGGAAGCTAGATTCCATGCGAACGGTCGCGCGCCCGACGCGAACAAAGAATCCGGACAGCGGGCTGGTGAAGAAGTGAGTGAGGGAGGGGGGATGCCTTGAAACAACTGAGTTTCTGAGTGAGCGAGCAGCAGGGTGGCCGGAATGTCTCGTGTGCTCTCTGACGTTATTCTCTCGTCTCGTCTAACTTTCTCCCTCCGGCAGTTTCGGCCGTGCAGCGAACACGTACGCAAGTGAACTCAGCCAGCTAGAGCGGAGGAAGGAGGACGAGTGAGCGGCCGCTGCACACGCAAGGACGTGCTTCATGGGACCTGTCGTGGGCGAACTCGAGGGGTAGCTCCTTCCATAAATCCGCCGCCTTCTTCGCTGTTCGCGAATGCGTGGTTAGGAATCGGAAGCCGCCCGCCGGGAGCTGGGCAACCGATAGCCGACGATATGAAATAAAATTCGGAAGTCGGGACCGGTGGGCCAAAGATCAACTGCTTCGTGGACCTTAGATAAAGAGGACAGGATTCCTTTTCGTATTCTCGACATGTTTCATCCTGAGTTCGATTGGCTTTCCCGCCGTGCGGACTCTCTATTGATCCGAGCGCTGCTGGCGAACCGCGTATCGTCCAAAGCGAATCTCTGCGTATTGTGGACGAGCTTACCACGACCGCAAACCGATGCGAGTCGGTCTGGAATTTCTATCTGATTTCACGGCCAGCATGAACAGTGGTTTGAATAAAAGCGATCAATTAGTTTTAATTAGTCTCCTCCAGGCCGCTGCCTCGCGCGTACTCGTGGACTCGATGGCGCTGCGTTTCGGTTTGATTTTGTTCATCAAAGAAAATCCTGCCTGTTCCCTCTGAATTCATGATTCCAAATCGCGTTATTTACTTTGGAATTATTCTTAACCATTATTTATGGCAGCGGTTCTCAAACTCCGCCAAAAGCCGGCTCCGAGGCAAGAAAATGTTTTCGAATCACCGACCACAAAGTCAATCCATTTCAATCGAGTGTCGAATTCATGAGGTTTCCTCTCTGTTGTGCAATGTGCGACCTGCTCCGACGAGATGACCAACGGTCGATCTCCCTTCCGCTCGCTAGACTTCGTCGACCGAAGTCATGCGTGAGCGGTCAAAGCCAACCCGACCGACCGACCGACCAACCGCTCGTCTCGTTGCAAGCCTCACGGACTGAGGTCCGATCGAATCCTCCTCCTCCTCCTTCTTGAATTTGAATTCGGATCCTTGAAACACAAACTCTCTGCTCGAGCGACTTGCAGCGGATCCTCCGAGAAGCTCGCTTGAAGCAAGTTCTGGGCAGGTCATCGATATATTTTTCCTTCTCTCCGAGTTCTCTTCATTGATATGTATGGCTTTATTGATGGCTCCACGATGACGTCGAGCAAGCCGAACTTTTCAGAGCCTCTAACTTTGCTTTCACGCTCGAAGACCTGCATTGTGCCACAAATAAACTGTGCACTCACGTGACGATTCCCGTTATCGCTGCTTTATGTATCTATCACAGCTGTCGTGTTTATTCAATGGCAATCGATTCGATTAGATCCGCACGCCCTCGCGTATCTGAAGCAACCGCTCCGAGCGGCATGGCCTGAAGAGTAAGCGAGCACGCATCGCTTTAAATTCCGAGGGAACCCCCCTCCCCCCCAAATAGGAACGAGAAGGAACAAGCACAAGCATTCAATCCACAAGCACCGGAATCTGAGTGAAAGGCGAACTTGGCCGGCGGCGGCGTTTGGAACGGCATACAGCGCAATGAGCGGATCAATATCCTTTCATCGAAGCATTCACAGACGCGTCGGCGAGAACACAGAGCGTGCGCCGCACTCCCGGGTGCTTGGAGACAGAAGCAGCCAAAGTCATCTTCACGCTCGGAATGAATTCTTCGCTTCGACGAATCGGAGACCTCAGCTATCTTTGAGATCTGCAATCAAAACTACCTGAAATGCTCGGGAAACAGAAGCCAAATTACTTCCACTAAACTCCAGGACGCAGCAACAAGCTGATCACGGTTCTTCCTCATCGTAGAAGTTTCCACCGTTTCCGTGGTCTTTGTTCGAACGAATCGAGGAGCGATCGAGTGCTGCTCCGATGTAAGCGAACTGCACTTCAGGGAGGAAAACGCTTCCTCACATTTCCTTCCGAAAACAGCGCTCGAACATGTAAGACGAGGAAAATGGCGGACGAACCCGTGTTTTCCGTGAGTTCTCGATCTCAGAATCTCTTTCGGAACGCCGGCCGGAGCCTCTCGAAGAAAATCGGAAAAATCTGTTTCGGGATGAGTTCAGTCGATTGAAATAGAAAGAGCCGGCTTCGATGCAGCGACGCAGAAAAGGGATCTTGCAAGACTGCATCATCATGAAATGAATGCTCGCAAACTTTCCAATGGGTCAGGCGATTTCCATCGATGTCAATCTCGAGTGAACGAGTTATCACGAATTACCGGAACAGAGCCTCTCGGCCGCGGCTTCTGCAGACGCTCCAAACAGTCTCCCGAAGTAACTGCCCCAGAGCGGCTGATCAGTTTATTGAATTATGACGTGAGGAGAACGTTGAACCGCCTCCAAAACAGACTCATCATAAAGTTTCTCCCAGAAGTCCAGCTCTAGTTGAGTCGTTTGCTTCGGTCGATGCTTTATACCTTCACTGGATTCCTGGGGAAATTTCCCGTGACCTTCGGAGTGACCCCACACGGAAAGGTCCTCTCTCTCTCTCTCTCTCTCTCTCTCTCTCTCTCTCTCTCTCTCTCTCTCTCTCTCTGAAGAAAATGTTCAGCTCGTCTATTAGTGGTCAAGGGCCCGAGAACGTCCCGGCCAAGATAAGTGAAATGACCGCCAGTGGGCGTCGAGGTGTTGCCGGGTGTTCGCAGGACGTGTTCGCGGATTCTGTGAAGTCCTCTGACGACGACGACGATCCGCAACGTCTCTGCCTCTACCGATGACGTATGAATCCTTCGAACTGAGAGCCGGCTTCGAGCGCCTTGCCAACGTAGAGCTCGAATTCTTTTGTGAATTCCAAATTCGACCAACCATCAGGTGCCGTCGACGGCACCTGACTGCACCGTCACGACAGTCCTCGAAAGCTAACAGAATTCCGGAATAATAGAACAAAGGGCTTTTTCTCTGCGCAAACTGTTGTTGTCAACGTCGACGGTGCCGCAGCCTTCGCCGCCGCCGCCGCCGCCGCTTTCTGAAAGAAGTGATTCATTATGCAGAGACAATTTTCATCGTGACAACCTCAGTAGTCGACTTCATGACATCGCGTCCGAGACAAGCGGCGAATAGGAGACGAAGATGACAACGCCGTCACCGGCAACAACAACGACAACGTTGTTTCATCGCGAGTTCTGATTCCGAGGATCTCGGAGTTGGTTCCTACCGCTCGCGTTGTTGCTCCAGGCGGAGAATTCTATTCCCCAAGTTCGCTCTACCAATCGACGGTCCACTCGGCCGGCCGGCCGGTCGACGTCGTCATCGACATTCTGATCCGGGAACGGCGGCGCGGCGGCGGTAAATCGATACCACTGGTGGAGAACTGCCCATCGGAACTCGCGGCGACGAATGATAACAACAGGAGTAAACAATGTATTCCGAGAAACATTCATGAAGTCTCGTTAATGTGTTCCTCGAACCGCTTCATGCGAGGTGTGGAAACCTACTTTCACAGTCCGCGACTGAATCGCGTACCACGTAATAGGATACATCTAGAGTCTCCCAGACTTATGCGACACTTTTTCCCAAGCTAACGAAACTCGCGCGTTCGGCTTCCTCCGCCAAAAGTTATTTTGTTCAAATGCTGGAAAACGAGTCCGGAGTGATGAAGAGAGAAGAGAGCCCGGAACTAGAAACCGCGAATTCCGAGGGCGACTGTGCTCCTAAGATGAAATGCTCTCGACCGAGTGAGTTGTCGGATTCTTGAAATGTGTGTTTCTCCGTCGATATCGTGTTGAGAGCGAGTTTCTTTGTTTGCAGTCGGAGCCGGCGTCGCGGCCGACAACGTAACCGATACCAGAAGTGAGCGTCAAGTGACGGAGCGTGTTTCCTTACAGGTTGTTCGATCCGTTTGTTCGCACTAGAGAAGTTTTGTTGGTTCGTCGTCCAGCTCGTTGTAAGGCGAATTCTGTTCGGTCGGTCGGTCGACGTCCTCTCGGCTCGCGATCAGAATGCGCGGACGTTGTGCTTACCTATCGCCGAACATGCTATCAGTTTGCTCCGTTCAAACTCAAACAGCTGCCGACCCACCTGAAAGTGCGATCGACGACCTATGGACCGACCGACCAGCAGTTCATCCGACTAAGCCTTGGGACGATTCTTCTGTCCCTCCGACCGACCGTCCGAGCTGACAAAATGAAACTCTGTCCGCTGCATGAACTCGTGAGCCAGTCGGCGGCGGCGGCGGCGGCTCTTTTTCTTCACTGAGCAAAGCCGACAGAAACCACTCAACCCTATTGGAATTCCGCCACTTGTCGTCGGTGACTGCGCTGCTCAACGCTTAACGTACTCCCTCCGGCTTCTAGCGAACAGCATAGGCGACAACAGCGAGGCGAAGGATGATGGAAGCAGAAGAGAATCAGCTTGGTAACCGTCACACTCAGAGGCGTCAATCACATCAAACGGCCGACCATGACTGGCCCGTCAGCTCAAATTTCGAAGAGATGTCATGCAACAACATTATTCGAACCTGATAGTGATGACAGAGCATAAATTTGAGATGTGAGCGACAAGCTTGAAACTGAGAATAACAACTCTTCCACTCAAATCCAAGAGATAATCATCGAGATTTCGTGCTCGTGAATATTTCCCTCCTCGCCACCGAGTTATGTAGAATTGGTTGCTTTGTCACTTACTAACGAGTTCATCAACGAAAAAAGTGGTCTGCCGTTTTCAAACCTTTGCAGTGTTTTAACGAATTCCTCGAATGGGGCTCCACAATTCCTGACTCGTTCGGGAACGCTACATTCAAGCCTTCCGGAAGAGAGGATAGAAGTATTTTCCCGAAGTTTCGCGTGCATTGTAATAATTTCCTCATGATCGGTCAAACTTTCGTATTTCTTGTCAGAATCATTCAGAGTGTTTCTATTTCAGTCGCTGATGGTTTACCTCTTCTGGGCTCTTGACATCCTCCAAACAAGTTTCCTGCGTCAACGTCGGATGCCGACGGATCGACGGAAACTTAAACCTCGGCTATTTCGTACAAGAGTCTACAGTGGAATTTTTTTCTTCCAACTTTTGAGACGACCCTCGCATCGAATATCTCTCTCGGATTCGTTCAAGCAAACGGGAATTATTATTGAGAAGCGGTCTATTGTTCCATCGAATTAGTAAGTCCAAGACAAAGAAATCTTCATGATCGCTGCAGCGATGACAGCTGCTGACACCGATGCAACAATAACACATCTGACACCGCAACTTCAACGAGGAGCGGCAACATCGACGGAAAAAACACCTTTAAGGCACATGCTTGCTTAGGTGTTGTTTGTTGTGTTTTCATCAGAAGTAATGAATTTATTACTCGAGAAGACGAGTGCTCACCGTTTGTCGATGTTGATGACGCACGGGGGTTAATCCTCGACAGATGTCCGATTCGTCATGTGAGTTCACTCATGACAACAGGTGAGGCGGCAATTTGAGCGGCCTCCTTCAACGAAGAGATATCGAAACTTTTTCAATCCGATTCGTAATCAGTTGTTCACAATACACACGCGTCACAAACAAACTGATCCAGACGAAAGGGAAAACGACGAAGAAGCCTTCGTTCCTTTCCGCTTGCCTCCCTTGGAACTGGAGTGCTTGATGTCGTCAAAAGCCAGCAGGCTCCGTAATCCGGCTGGGAACGCACCTCCTCTGTTTACAGAGCTGGAAATGCGCTTGAGTGCCTCGCCGCTGGTACACCTAAAGTGGTAAGCGCGGACGACAGACAAGCGCTGGCAAGGTTTTACGCAAGGCAAGTTTTTGCGCTGAACGTTGCGCGCCACCCAGCAAATATAAACACGTTGGTCACTATCAACACTGGTGTGGACGAACGAGTTTGCGGAACGCCCGTTTCGAGCACAAGCCGGCAACACACTGAAAGAATCTTTGAGGGAAAGGGAATCGTCTAGGAGAAAGAATCAAAATCCTCGCCACGCCATCCTCGCTTTCCCTGCTGCCGGTCCTCCTCGTCGCCTGCCTGCCTGCCCTCCCTCTTCCCAACCTTTCAACCGTATCCATCTCTTTCCCGAGGAGTTCCTCCCTTCTTCGGCGGCTCGGCTGGCTTTGTGAACGCCTGCTTGGATCGCTTTCTTGGCGGTACCATCATATCAGCGAGCGACTATACTCGCGGCTCCTCCAACGGCTGTCGTTGTCGTCGTTGTCCCTTGCTCGACTCCATTCCTCCTCCTCCTCCTCCTCCTCCTCCTGAACCGGAACAGAGGGCGAAAAAATATTTTGGACTCTTTCAGGAGATTGATTGTCCTAGCATGAAATGATCTTCCGATCTGCTGAAGGTCTCGCGGCATTATCACGGAAACGGAACTTTCGTCTGGTTAGAGATGAACTAACATCTTCTGGATCCTCTCCGTATGGTTGGCTCATTCGAAATTGACATTTCATGACATCTCTTGCTTTCGGTCGCGATTTCCCACTTTCTCCCACAGCATGGAACCCTCTGAAGGGGAAGGAGCACACGAAGCCTGAAGTTAAATTTTGTAACAGCGCACGCCAACGGGACTTGAACGATTCTTCAAGGCCGTACAGCGAAGCGGGCAGCAAGCAACTTGCCCACCCACGGTGTTGATGATGCCTGCCGCTGTTGCTGTCGTTTATACATAGTAGTGCCGTCGCTCCCTTCGGTTCTTTGCAGCGATGGCCGCTGGTAGTGCACTGTTGGTGCTGGTGGTGTCTTCTCACGAAATCCATCAGGGTCTCTCGGGAGCTCCTCGGAGTAGCCGTTGCTCCCGTTCATGTCTGATGTGTGTGTAGTCAGCCAGTTCTCCCGGCGTGATGCCACATTGCATAGACATTAGCCGGCGGTGATATGTCTTCCTCAGAAACTCTCATCCATCTTGGCTGGTGGCGCCATCGGGTGAGCTCCCATGCACGCGCCGACGCTCTATCGCTGGTCACCACTTTTAACAAATCACAAACTAATGAGAGCTTCAGGTGACTATAGAACACTCAGTTAACCCCCAAGCTCGAACTCCGCCCACGAGGCCGCGTGGAAGCGAGCAGTAAACTAGTCGCAGCCACAAATTCGTCGAACGGGAAAGATTCAATGGGAAGATCAAGTGGTTTCCACACCCCCTACAATCCAGCAAAACTTGAAACGACTTTCGGCTTTTGGTCAGAATTAGATGATCACAACTTTCATCATTATTAGAGCTTGAAAGTTTAGACATTATTCATTGATTACCCGATATCAGTCCGTGGGTGGACGGGTGAACTATCCACGAGTCTCTCCAATTTCGATACGCGGAATTTATTCTTTACATTTCACGTCTCCGTTAAGATCGAAGCTGATGGAATTACAGTCATACCTTGATTAACAGACTTAATCCGCTCCATGAAGTCGTTTGCTAATCGCGAAGTTCGATATTGGAAACACAGCTTCCCATAAACTCCCATGTTAACGAGATCAATCCGTTCCGAGGAGATGCATTGTGCGAAGAGAGAGAAAACCGTTTTCCACAGGGAGAATTCAAGTCAAAAGTTTGCTTTTTTCCGGGCTCGGGCACCAACTTCCAGCGGAGATGGTAGGGCCGGGACTCAACTGTTGACATTACTTCGTGAACATCGCTCCTTGGCATGTTTACTCTGTGAGCTCGTCCGATTCATCTTCAAGCGACGCGCTTCTCGGGTCTCTCTGAGACTTTTCATCAACTTTTTGAACTGAACAAGTGTGCTCGCCAACCCAAGCAGCATTCGGTGTTCGAGGTGAATTTTATTTGGAAAAAAAAAGTTCGGTTATCGAGGCATAGGTAAACTGTATTATCGGAGAGATTTCCTCGCGTCAAATGACGGAGGCGACTCTTCCAGATTGTGCCTGTATGGCTCCGGTCAATGAAGAAGAAAAAATGGAAGAAGACAGAGCTGACAGGACGCAGCCTTTCTGGAAAATATATCATGATGGTCCCGAGGGGTCTGGAGGATAATGTTATGCTTGGCTTAATGACCAGCCTTTACCCGTCGGGGATAAATCAGCTATACGCAGTCGATGTGGCCATCGTTCGCCTCTTCTTCATTCTCCTGGCTAACGTTTCCTTTTTCTCTCATGTTCCGCACGCATCATATGCTTCTTTCATGGAGAATCGCAAAATGAAGTCGAACCGACCAAACTGATTAGGTTCACTGCTGGCCTTATGAGCATAGTATATCACTCTTATATTTGTCCTTCGTCGATCTAATCTGTTGCCGATACGAATCGTCAGGAATATACGGCGATTTTCCGAGAAATAGACCCGATGCCCTAGATCGAGCCACATCGATCACATGAGAGAGGAAGTCAGAAGAGTCTCATCAGTAATGAGAGCTTCATGACTCGAATATGTGGCGTCCAATGAGCAGCTCGAAAACGAAACCAGAAATCAGGGAAAGAACAGACATGCATTTTGCTTGAACGAATTAATAGATCCTCCGA
>JAJSRV010000044.1:349691-371638 GCA_021527715.1 Neoseiulus cucumeris | reverse complement strand
GAGGCTGGATGTTTTCCGTTGAAAAAGTGGTCGACGAACTCCGCGGAGTTGGGAATGTTTATAAAACAACGATACCCGGAGGCTTCAGTGACATGCGACGATTCGAATTTCAAGTTCTTAGGCGTTCGGTGGAACCAAGTAGAAGACGTGCTGCACATCGATGTGAGCAAAACAGTGACGGTACAAGTCCGGTAAGCGCCCGCAGTGAAAAAGTCGCCAAAATGGCGGCTTAGGCGCCCGCTGCCTCAAATGCGGGCGTTTACCGGACTTGGAGATGGATCATAGGGAGCAAGTCAACGGAGACCAAAACAAACGGAGAGGAGAAGGGGAAAGGGCGACCGGCTGTAAACAGAGAAGCACGTGCAACATGGCCGCGCGAAGCAGCCCCTTGGCCAAGGAAACCGCGCGGAGAATTTTTTGCGCGACCTTCGAGACCGCAGTAACCTACAGACGCTTCCAACTAGAAGAGATCAAGAGGAAGATTGGCTACCTCAAATCGGCGTGGCACCGCACGAGGTCCTCAGCGGCCAAACACCGCTACAGACTCCGACTGCGCCAACTGCGCCTCGAACTTCAGGCCATCTACTATGACTGTGTGCGAATGGCTCGCTTGGAAGCTCTCAAAGACAGCTGGGGAAGACACCCGGAATCAATATCACTTGCAATCAACGAAACATTTGATGCTCTGTTCGATAAATATATATGAAGCTTTATTCAGGCTCTTAGTGCGGTGGGTGATGTGCGAGAATGAGTTGAAGGATCATTTCAAAGGGATCGACGCCCTTTAAGCTTGCATGCCAGATGGACTCACAAATGTATGAGTCAAGTTTCGTTCGAAGAGTACCGGACCGACGTCGGCTGTCGTCTTTGACAGTGCGCCACGATCGCTCAATCATTTGCGTGTGCACCTCAGTGTCTGGATCAACGAAATTTTCAGAATGATTCACAGTGAAATGAAAATGATCTCGGTCCATCTCCTCGATTCCCCTATACGCGCTCCAACAATCCGAGAGAATGACGGTTCCTGGTCGAATCTTTTCGGCGATCAGGCCCAGCAGGGTCTGCTTCGAACGATTCGGAACTTGGACCATAAAAACTTCGTGGGTCTCACGACAGATACCTCCGAAAACCCATTGGGCCGGCAGACGGCGGCCACGATGGTTCTTCCGTTTTCCAAACATAGACTCGTCAATTTCCACGATATGTCCATAACCCCCGATGGGCGGGCGGTTCTCGTAGTGCTTGAGGAGTACGTCGCGCAGGAACCCGTTCCACGTGATGGTAAAGTTATGGCCGCGGCCCAGGACTTCTTTCACGAACTTCACCGTCGATTTCCGATGGGCCCAGAGATAAATGAATATTATAATGTCTCGAAGCGGGGTTTTAACATTCTCCACGAAAGTTCCTTCCCTCACGCTCACTTGCTGACGGCATGCGGCTGCGTTACAACGGTACCGCATCCCGACCCGTTTCATGCGATGGTTCTTGTCACAAAAACGCGCTACGTGGAGAAGTTTCCGACTATGGAGGAACATGAAGGCTTCAGAATCACTTTTCAGCGCCGAGATCAAGTCTTTCAACAACATTTCGAGTCTTCCACTGAACCAGCTCAGACAACGACGACACGAAGTCAACAGTCGCTAAAAATCGTTATTGAAACCGTTAAAACCGTTGGTAACAATATTCCTCGGAGTTTTTTCCCCGTCAGCCACCGCGCAAATAGCCTGCCCTCGATCTCCGATTCAGTAGTTTCCGAGACCCTCGCTTTCCAACCCCGGCTAGTTAGTGGCCCTCGCTTTGCTCGGGCTCAATTGATTGCATCGGCAAGGGGACCGGCTGGGGGTGCCCCCTAGCTGCGATCCCCGCTGCCGTCTATACTCTAAGACCCCGCGCTTTTCACTGGTGGATTTGAATCCCCGCGCTGTTGGCCGCCGCTCCGCGTTCCCGTTCTCCGCCGTGTGTGCTGGCTCGCTCTCTCTGCCGGCGGCCTTTCGCGGCCTCAAGTCGCCCAAAAAAGAATGCGGGCGCTTAGCGGACTACCACTCACGAATTAATCGGAGATGATTTAAACGAATATCGCGAAGTAACGCAGAGGCTAAAAAACATACCCGGCATTCGAGTAAAAAGAAATTTCCGCGGATTGGCGGGAGCAGGTCAGGGAAGCTGCGAGCTTCATATTTTCACGGATGCTAGCCTGAATGGGTACGGAGCAGTCGCGTACGCTCGGAACATCGATTCGAAAGGCATCACGATTTCGTTGATCATGGCAAAGGGAAGAGTTGCTCCGTTGAAAGGAGATTGGTCAATTCACAGGATGGAATTGCTTGGCGCGGTAATCGGAACGCGAATTGCGAAGAAAATCAGGGAAGAGACGAAGGATCTCTTCACGTCGGTTCACTATTGGTGTGACAATGCTTGCGTGCTTGCCTGGATACGAGACAAGCCGGAACGCTGGAAAGCATTTATTGAGAACCGGGTGACAGAGATCCAAAGGGATTCGGAAATGGGTCAATGGCAATACGTTAGGTCGGCGGAAAATCCGGCGGACTTGGTGTCGAGAGCCGCGGCTCTGGAAACGATCGAATCGAGAGAATTTTGGCTCCAGGGTCCGGAATGGTTCAGATCTGGGAGTAATCCAGAGTCACATAGTCTGAATCCGATCGAATCCGAGCTGGAGGTATCGAACGAGAGAAAGTCGGAGTGTTTCATAGGGGTTGCCAAGGTGGCAACTAAACCAATTGAAATCAAGAGGATGTCATCGTGGCCGAAGACGGTCAGAGTAATGGCTTACGTAAATCGTTTCAAACGCGCGATCCAGAATCCGAAGCCGCGGTGGGTGATTACAATTTCTCCGGAAGAATACAAAGAAGCGGAGAAAATAATCTTGAGGAATATTCAGGAAAAAAGTTTCCCTGAGGAATGGAAATCGAAGCTAGAAAATTTGTCGAAGAAAAGCGTACTATTTCAATTCAATCCATTCCTCGACGACGACGGTCTCATTAGGTGTAAGACGAGACTCGCGAACATGGAAAATGTGGAATTCGAAACAGTCAATCCAATTATATTACCAGGAGAAAATGATCTAGTCGATCTATACGTTCGTTTCATCCATGAAAAAATTTGCATGCATGTGGGCAGCATCCCAGGAATTCTACAAAGAGTGAGAACGCGATTCTTGATACTCAGGGCTCGTAGGGCAGCGAGGAAAGCATTGATGGGATGCAAAGTATGCGCGAAATTTCGAGCAAAAGCAGCATCGGAGCCAACGCCAGAGTTACCAAAGTTTCGGGTGGAGACCGCGGTCGCGTTCAACACAACGGGAATCGATGCGGCAGGACCAATTCCAGTTAGGAACAATCAAGGGGAAAAAGTACCAGCCTACATCATGTTATTCGTATGCGCGGTGTCTAGAGCGGTACGCTTGGAGTTAGTGGCAAATTTATCAACGTACGAGTTCCTTCTGGCAATGAGAAGGTTCTATAATCGAAATCCGACGGTGAAATGTTTTTTTTCCGACAACGCCGCGGCGTTCCGCAAAGCGGCAAAGGAGATAAAGTTGTTGTTCGACTTGGAGCGCGCACCGGAGACGAGAAGTTTTCTAACGAAACATCGAATTAATTGGGAGTTCAATACGGAGCGTAGCCCATGGCGAGCCGGTTTCATAGAACGCACTGTAAGAGTAATTAAGGAGCCATTAAGAAGGATATTGGGAAAAAATACTCTAACGTTCAGAGAACTAGAAACGGTGTTGACGGACATCGAAAAAATTGCGAACGACAGACCGCTAACGTGCGTAAGCACAGGGCCAGACGAATTGTTGCCGTTACGACCATCCGACCTCATGTATGGTATTCAAGTTCAGCCGGCGCTGCCGGAGTTGAAAGAAGTGGTAGAATCAAGTGAAAACGCGTCAGCCATCGTACTCTCGGAAAGGTGGAAATATCAACAAGATGTCATGAACGCGTTCTGGCAGAGATTTCGACGAGAATACTTGTTACAATTGAGAACCGCGGTCGAAAACAGACCGTTGAGAAGTAGAAGCGTTCAAATCGGAGACGTTGTCTTGCTAGAAGATCCTGCACCGTCTCGGTCATATTGGCCGATGGCGCGAGTGCAATCTTTCTGTGGCCGGGAGGGGTCCGATGGACGGAGAAGAACCTGCATAGTCAAGCTAACGAATGGGAAAACTCTGCGGAGACCTATCCAGCTATTATATCCGTTAAACATTGGGAAATTCTAAAGCATATCCAAATCCAAAGGCAAAACAAAGAAAAGTGACGTCTACTCTCGGCGCGACGTGTAACTTGAAGCTTGCTCCGAATTTCACAATCCACATTCCGAACCACAGCCTTGTGCGCACACGACTCAAGCCCACATTTTCAATTCTCTCGTCTAAGTTAGAGTAGAACCGAAGATAAAAATGTTCATCCAGGTAGAATGTTGCGATTTATTTAATGAAATGTCAAGAACTTATGTGTGTCCATTATCCTGGTGCTGCTCAACAATGTTCATAGGTCCGCGGACACTAGGTCCGCAGGTGGCTAGCAATGTGTCAGGATAACAAGGAATTCTAATCCAGGTCCGAATCTGATCAACTGATGTATCTAAATTCCCTTGATTCACCCAAACCGCTATGCGGTTGGCGGGAGTGTGGCGGACAGCCAAGCCGGTCTGTCTCGCATGACTGCCAAAGAGCGAATGAGTAGTTCGCGCAGAGTCCGCAAGGTGGCGCTGCGTCCAGGGCCGCCGCGGCGGATTCTCGCCTCGGCTCAACATGCCAAGTTTATGGAAGCGATTACAATACTTTACCTAGGTATGCGCCCAGGGGCGCTCAAGGTTCAATGGAATATGGAATTAAGGAGATTAAACAGGAGAATAAAGAAAGCCAGCCGACCTTCCACCAGATGGGGTTCTAGCAGACGAATTGTCGTGGCAGGTCAGCTCGTTGCGACGAGACTGACCAGTCAGTATCACATGGCCGATCCGTAAGGACGGTCAAGGGCAAGTTTCATCTTGCAAGGCAGGACAATCCCCAAGTCTGGACTGGAAGGCGGCTGCGGCCCGTACACTAAACCTTTGGTGTTTTCCTTTCGGGGTTTTCGGACAGGTGGATTTGTCACACAAGCCACCCAAGCCATATGCTCCTCCTTTGAGTGTTTTTGGGGTCAAATTGATCCTTTGAAACACTATAAGTTTACTCAAAGGATTCTAGCACACCATTTACTCCACTATCCTCAAGTGAGGTCCGCCTTGTATTACAAGAATAAACACGAGAAACGGTTCTGGCGCGATTCAAGGAACACGAGCGATGATCCGTGGGCGAATGCGACCCATATAAAACCCAAAATAGTGGCGGCCATCGATTCTCTCAAGGAAGGTTATATCAGGTTCAAGATGCTCGACTATGGAGCTGACTTTTGTACGATAAAACTTGCAGGACTGAGGGAATTTCTCCTCTCATTTCTTGGCCTTTTGCTGCTGATAATTTTCCACGCTTTTCTAGGTTACTACTCTATATACACCAACAGGGCAAGATTCAGAGTTTGATGTCCGCCGCTCTTCTTGAAATTTCCTTCTATGAAGGACAAGTCCTGAAATCCCACTACATCCCATACTCCATTGAGTTAACACGATTTATGTATGGAGAAATGTTCACGATTACGTATGCGGTACTCGATGACGTATGGTTTTTTTTGAAAGTCGAATTTCGGGAATCCCGCGAATCGCGCCTTATTGGGGAATGTTTCGAAAGTTACTTCTTCCCCGCGGAAAAACTAGGTTTCGGGATCCGCTCTCATCGCGGGTCTTCCACCGAGAACAGGGATACGCGACCATGGGCACGAGTCGGAACTTTTCACTGAAGAAATATCTCTTACTTTTGCCGGTTATGGTCGTCAACGGTCCACTGTGAACAACACTATATTCGTTCTAGACAGATACTTCAGTGTAATCCTTCGCATTAATAGGACAGTGCATTCACGTGACTCCCTTCAATGTTTCGTCAGTGCGGAAAATCCGCGTCTCGAATACCGTGTCGGCAACCCTACCCTCATCTTCCCTTATCTTCCCTGTGTCCTTTATAAACCACGAGCTCGTCTGAATACACGACTGTCGTGCTACTCGCTGTATTGTTACGCTGTTCGCCTCTTTATTTCGGGTTCCCTGACTTACGGTCACTTCTCAATAGTCAAGTCTGTGCTCTCGTGATTGGATTTGCTCACAATAATACGATCGTTCCGCTGACTTCTGATCGGCCTTGATAAACTAGCAAAGTGAGCACGATAACGACCTAGTACTATCATGGTGAAGTCTCAAGTGTGAACTCAGTACTGAGACAGTGTCTGTGAAGTTTCCCGACAAGCGCCATGTTCTTGAGCAATGACCGGGCGCTTGTGGTGAATGTCGACAATGACCACGCTGCTGAGATGAAGGATAGCAGCCTGGTGGTGCTCCAAGAAGACGGAAGAAACTGGCTATTTTTCAAGTGT
This sequence comes from Neoseiulus cucumeris, assembly GCA_021527715.1. NCBI lineage: Eukaryota > Metazoa > Arthropoda > Arachnida > Mesostigmata > Phytoseiidae > Neoseiulus > Neoseiulus cucumeris. Next base: position 365,150 of record JAJSRV010000044.1, on the reverse strand, counting down.
CAAGTTCCCGCTTTTCTCCAAGCGGAGAAGTTTGCCTGAGAATAGATGAACTGAAATCAGCCGAGAGGACAAGAAAGCGAAGAGCTTGTGGCTTTCGACCCAACGACAACGTCACGGAGAGGTTTCAGACGATTAGCAATTGTTCGGTCAGGTTCGAGAACACCTGGGTTTTCGAAATCCTTCGTTCGCCCCAACAACATCGCCTTGAGGTGCTCAAAAACAACGAAATTTCGATCCCCTTTTAACCAGAACGTACAACCGAATCTTTGACAGCGGATGTATCCCGCAGGATTGGCGACGATTGATAGCACAACCACTGTAGTAGGTAAAAGGCTCAGCGGAGGAGGCCAGAAACTATCGATGCATCAGCCTCACGTCGCAACTGTACAAAGTTTTCTCAAAAATTTTGTACAACCGAGTGACACTCGAGTGTCTACCCAAGATGTCGGAAAATCAACATGGCTTTCTGCTACATACACATTCATGTGAGCAGGCGATCGGGAGCTTAACGGAATATATCGAATCAAATGAGGGACCCACTTACGCCGTCTTTGTAGATTTTCGTTCCGCATTCGACAGCGTTAATCGCCAGAAGCTCTTTCAGACCATCAGTGGGAGATTCGGTCTCAAAGAGAAATCATAGAGGTTCTCTCCTCCCTGCTTCGACCCTATAACATCACCATCGATACAGGACACGAATTAAGCGAACCGGTAACTCAAGAAAAAGGCGTCCCATAGGAGGACTCGATTTCGCCGCTCCTCTTCGTGATGTTTGTGAACCCTTTACTGGAAAGACTGGAGAAGCGTGAAGTCTAGGCAAAGATGTTCGCAGACGATCTAATTATAGCCGCTAAGGACTTGAACCAGCGACAGAGAGGGCTGTCAGCAATGTGCATCTGGTTAGAAGAGAACGACAGGATCATCAGTACGAAACCAAGGCCGTCAAGTTCCGGAAAGGCAGAGCAAAAGGAAAGCGGAAACTTCACAGAAACAGAGCCCAAATAGAGTTCGTTCCAAGCTTCAGCTATCTAGGAATCGCAGTCCAACCAGCAGTTGGCTTCAGCGATCACGTAGAGCAGCTTCTGATTCGCACCGCGTCGATTAATTATAGTATGTCTCGGCAGCTCGCGGGAGCTCCCGCTTCAACTGACATCAAAAATATTTGAGATAAAACTAATGCCCGTTATCAGATGCGGAATGTCCGTCATCGCACCCAGGTTCGCGAAAACCACGATGATGAAACTCGACAGGGGTAAAAGCATGTACTTCAAAGCAGTAACCGGGGTTCGAAAACGAAGTGCGGGTATGAATGTGTTCGAGGTCGAAGAATGCTCACCTCGCCCAACACTTCACTACATAGATGATCCAACAACGACGTTGTCTTGCTGTAGGTCGTGATCGACGACATTTCGGTGATCCGTATCGAGAGCGGGGCGGTAGGTTTCAAAGTGGATGGGTTGGATCCCGACGATGAACCATCCGGCTTTTGATTCTCCGCGCACAACGCCTCGGTCCGGTTCGACTGGACGTGGCAAAAAACTACTTCATCAGGAAGCTGTCCTCCAATGAGCAGGCTGTTGGTCGAGAGCATCGAGACGCTGTGATTGATGATTTCCCCTTCCACAGGATTGTGAGTATGTTCAAAAACGTACCAGTGGCCTGCCGAACTCGCCGATTTCTACCATCACAGGATGGTACTCTCGGGATCGAAAATTCCCCGGTTCACGCGGAAAACCTTAGTTTTCTCGAGCTGCCTCAGCTGGAAGGAATCGCAAAACCGCGCATACAAAACGAACTTGCATGAAGCAGTGGTTTTCAAGCTTTTTTTCAAGCGGAAATCCACGGAGGTCACGCAACCGTTTCCCTACCGCAACCGTGGCGGAACGGATGGGTTTCGTGGAAGATAGATTGAGAACCACTAGCGCATGAGATGCAGCCCCAATCTTCGGAAACAAGTCTGGAAGTGGATCTCGGGGGGAACCATGTTGATATTAACCTCCAGATTCACTGTTCACCTCGTCCACTTGCACTCGCTTTCAAGGAAAAACTGAACTGAATCGGCTTGTGGAGAGCGCGACAATAGAGGCCGTTGAGGCCGTGCCCTCTGCGCGGACCACTCCAGCGCCTTCAAAGATCTCGATCCTCCGCTTCCCAACATGGGAGCAATAATGACCAAGTTCTCCGGCAGCGAATTCTTCTCTGTGCTCGACCTGCGCGAGCACTTGAACGAGGCATGCCAGAAGTTAAGCTTCATTTTGACGCATCGAAGCTTGATATTGTGACGACGCTCAGCCTTCGGGCTGAAGACCGCTTCTGGAAAGTTTCGGAGAGCTATGGAGCGATGTCAGGCCGGGCTTGGTGTATCTTGAGAATATCCTCGTGATGGCTCCCACGAACGATAACCGCTTTGACCCGGTTTTGAAGTATCTTCAGGAATGGGGTTTCCTATTGCGGCTCGAACCGTGAATCCCCGCAAGAGGTACTCATAGGACGACAGCCCAGGTCCCTCCAAGTTCGAAGTTAAGCCTCATTGATGAAGTCCACTTGCCCTCGCTCCGTTCGGGGGCCTCGATGAACTCAAGTACGAGGCCGATCATATCGCAGGCTCGGTGAAACAACCTGCAGCTTCGGAACTGCCACAGAGCTACTCCTAGAAGGGTTAGGATGAGGGTTAAGGAATACAGAATCTTCTGGCAAAATCATCCGATGGAATATGCGGGTTCCAGCGGCTTCCCAGAAAAAAACGTCCGATCCACGGTTCACGGTGATATTCTCTCGCAGCGTTTCACCCTCATGTATTCACATCTACGTTTCAACGGAGACCACTTTGTCCCGGCCCTCCCATTGGTGCTTACTGCGTTTCATCTCATCGACTCTATGGGAGGCTGGGCAGCTAAGGAGGATCCGGGTCCGAGTGTCTCATTTCTCTGCGAATTTTCGGAGAGAGCGGTTTTACTTGATAAGAGAACGAGAACTAGATTGATAATTACGTGTTCTGAGCACGGGCATTCCTCCAAGGTCCTGTTGTGTTCTCGGAAATTCTGAAACACTCGTTTTTCGTACTCTTCTGTTTGTGGTTTTCGATTGAATTGCCTTATACCCGTAGAAACTCCTCTCTCGATCATCCATCCTTCGCCTAAAACTGTCAAGAAAAACATTTTTCAGCGAACTTCGGTGTTTCTGGCAAGAAGGGAGTGGCTTCGAGATGCTCAAAAACACTGAGGAACAGCCAATTCTGCCTACGGTATGATACCTCCCGAAAATATCCTCCTCGTTTCGCCAAACAATTTCCAATTCAATTCGAGAATTTCTATGCCGTTCCCGGTTTTGCCGTATCTGTTCTCTACGCAACGCCCTCTTGCTGCCGTTTAGAGGCCCAGTGCTTTGGAGTCGCTTCCAAATCAAAACATGGACCGTGCACCAACGAATCCGTGACGGGAAATCGAGGACGACAACCTCGTGGGAGCAGCTTATGGAGGCTTGTAAGCGGAATTAGCTAGATGATGTTCGACTGATCGTGTCAAAGAGTGACTCAGCCGCTTCAAAATCTTCACTTTAAATATCGAGATTACAATGATTCCATAACCTGATGCCTCCATCCGGTTTTGTCTCCACGCTGGTCCTACACTGCACCGTCCCCCTCAAACGGAGCTGTCTGTGGAGGTCATCTGCTGATCCATTCCACTGGCTCATTGAAATATCTTTCGCTTCGGTTGATTCTCAATGAGAGATCTTTATGGTATTTTAATGAATCGTCAGGGCACATGCACGCAGATGCCGAAGCAGTCCGGAGGTTCTACGTGCATATTCAAAGACATATACGCAGATAAAACACAACAATCGAATCATGAGCTGAACTCCGGGCCATTTATTCGAAAACTTGAGACTAAGCTCATTGAAACTCTTCAAGGAAAATTTTATAGCATCAAACTCAACTATTAACAGGTCACCTGGCCGGAATTCAATCAGCCTGGGGCTTTGTACGAATTTTCTCCTCCAGTTTCTGGAACTCTTTCTGCGACAGTTCATCTGCTTTCGAGAGAACCTCTTTGACACCTTTGACTTCGGGGACGTAGAACATCAACATATTTTCAATGCCAGCCTTCAGAGTAACCGATGAACTTGGACAGTTAGTGCACGAGCCCTGGAGTTCGAGCTCGACAATCCCGTTCTTGAAAGCCCTGAGAACGATATCGCCTCCATCCTCCATCACAGTAGGCCTAATGCGCGAATCTATAAGCTCCGCAATCATTGACGTCGTCTGTCGATCGTTCTCTTCAAACTCGACTTTGGTCAAGCTGCCGATTTCTTCCACGGGCTCACTTGTCTCGAATATGGGAAGCCCAGAACTGAAGAAGTCCATCATTGTTGCGTAAATTGATGCTTTCAGGGCAGTCCATTCCAGAGCATCGTCGGATCTCGTCACCGTTATGAAATCGGGTCCCAGAAACACTCGCTCCACGCCGGTGATCGCGAAGAGCTGTCTGACTAGTAGACTGTTCTTTGCGGTGGTGATGTTGGGAAAATCCTTTCCTTGACCTTCCTCGAGGACCTTTACTCCGGGCAGGAATTTCAATGAATTCGGATTCGGGGTCTCTCGTGTTTGGATAAACATTCGCGACACAGCTGACATGTGGAATGCGCGAACTCTGTTCTTGGTCTCTCGGACTCCATACGTCGGAGCCATTGATGGCCTCAACACTCGCGCCACGGCGCGGAACATCTTGTTCCGAGAAGACTCTGCTCAACTCAGGAACTTGTGCCTTGTCACCGAAGAAATTATTCAGTACAGTTGTAAAGTTTTCTCGTCAACACTCCATTCACTTCGTCGCACGGTTCATGCTTTGTTTACGCTTCGGGAGCGGGTGTCTGGGTTTTCGCTCCCGTGTCTCGGCTCTTCCGGAAGAGTGAGGTAAGCGGAGCGACGCCGCGCTGTTTATACGCGAACAGGTTTGATCAGACCGTGAGCGCAGTGTTGTTGGAGTTTTTCTTTTTCCTGACTTTTCGATCTGAAACTCGAGTCGCTCATGTCTGTTTCGACCTCCATGTTGAGCTTGGAGTAATTCGAGACCCTCACTGCTGGCAGTGTCAAATATTACACTGCAACAAGCGAATCCTCTCTCCGAGCAGGCCATACATCTCGTTCGAATGTTTGTAAGAACATGCCACAACCGTCAGTCACAGCCTGAGAAAATAGGATCAGCTTCTGGTGTGTGACGCAATTTTTTCCCAGTGTGGTCTCTTTGTTTTTGCGTCCGGAGTCGTCGAGTTGGCACTCGCTCGGTGTGCGCGCGCCGGCTCATGCGTTCGACTTGAGTCACTCGCTCCGTTTTGTTTTTAGTCTTCAAACAAGTGGCAACCTGCGTTCACCGAACGCTTCAGTGGTTCTCCATGGAGTCACCCGAAGTGACCGCTGGGAGTTACTCAGGTGAGGATTGAGTGTCAGCGTCAGAGATGTTCCTTCGTGGCGACATCGTCTCGCAGGTTTCTCCGTGATAGCGATGAAAATGAATCTGGCAGACTTTGACGGTGTCTCAATATTCTGGGGTCTCGTCGCGCGCAATTTTTTCGCTCTGAGCAGTGTTGTCCGCGCGGTGCTTCCGATTCGCTTATGAAAAACATTTTCAAACATCAATTTCTCCGCTTGGAATGAACTCAGTGTCTTATGTATGAAATTATTGGAATTCGTTTGCCGTTATGAAACTCTAAGTTTGAAATGGCAGTCACTGGGATCAGTTCTTTCCAAATCAGAGATCAGTGCGACTGAGTCATATGCGATTATTGCTCTAAAATAGTATGAACTTAACGCAAAGATGATGAATATATCGATACGGCTCGAAACGTTCCATATTTGTAATGTAACGTACATCGCAGGGTTATCACCTTTGATGAGCTCGATACTTGAGCTGACGAGAGAAATTGAAAATCTCGACGAAGAGCCTCTGTTTCAGAGACCAAGAAAAGTTCTCTGGGCCAAGAAAAGATTCCCTCGTCAAGGTACGTACGTTGTCGAGCAAAATAAAAACTCTTATGCAACTCATTCAACATTACCTTGAAGTTTACCAATATTTGATTCGCAGGCATACGTTGTAAAGGACCGTCCGCATCAAAGCGCAGAAAGTACATAAGAGCGACTGCTAAGGATTTTCCCTCATCCATCTCGAATAATTGTACTGTCACCAGCCCGGTTCCTCATCCTGCCGTGCCGCCCCTGGTTAGCGAAACATTCCGGCGTGAAGGTTCTGCGGAAACTAATCATGGTGCGCCGGTCAATCTGATTTTGTATCGAGTATATTCCAGGCATCGAGCCGTCCCTTGAACCCATTTCGAGCCAGCAGAGATTGCGACCCCGGTTTTACCAAAAGAATATTTTTTTTCAGGAACAGAGTCTTCCGCCTCCGACCCCGATCGATCCGCGAGAACTCAAAATCAAAATGATATCGAGAACTTGAACGGCAGCAACAACGACTGTAATGTGTACGACCTCGGAAACGGTGCAATCGGTGATGAGATCCACCCTGAGAAACTCGATGCGAATACGAATGCCGATGGTGATAGGTGGGATCACGAAGCCACCTCGAGAGACGATGACGGCAGCAGCGGTCGTGCAATCAATGTTAGCGGTGAAGAAGATGAGGACTCCGTTTACAGCAGCTACTCAACCAGAAACGACGAAATATCCATCGCCTACCACGCGGATTCTACCGTCAGTTATCAGGGAGGTGTCAACTACGATGTTGAATCGGAAAACTTCGATCACGCTAACACTGGTTTCGAAGTAAACGATGATCCGTTCGGCGAGGACGAGGAATACATTGTTTTGAGCACAACTGAGGAGAGCAACACTCGGAGCACAAGACGCATACCTAGGAAAGTTCGAGCCTTGAGACGAAAAACAAAAGCCGACTGTGAAAACTTTGTAGTCGCTGGACCATCGTCTCAAGACTCAGGATCCGTGAGTAGAAGATCCTCGAGGAAAACTCGATCTAGAATCAACATCACGATGGCTAGAGGATCAGAAGTTTGCCAAGGAGGGAAACAGTGTTTCGCTTGCACAGATCCTCAGACGGCCAAGAGAGCAACATCAGCGAGTATCGAACGGAGCCCGAGATCTCTTGCTGTGGCACCTCAGCCAGAAGAGAGTTGGACTAAAAAGGAATGGGACGATTTCTTCTGTCTGTTCAGTGCTGTGGCGGCTGAGGCTCACACTCTGCAATCGTTAGGCTCCGACAACATGGTCGCCAACAAACGATGGTTGGGATGCATGAGAACGCTCCTTCAAAAGCCACCGTTCTGATCTCATGAGCGGCGAACGAATTCGGCGACTCGAGCCTCGGGACGCGAGACTCCCGATTGTACCATTTATCAGATTTGAGGCGGCCATCGCACACTTTACGCATCAGAGGTCGGGGAGAATAGCTCTGGTGCTCAGTTGAGGCCTCTCCAAGACCGAGTCATGAAGTTGGAGTAGGAGATTCTGTTTGAAGCAATCGAATCCGAGTATTTATTGTCCCCATGACATGTAAGTCGAGACAAAACTTCCTCGCTCTCAATCACTTCCTCCGAAATTTGAAATATGCACCGATTGATGTACAGCTGACTTCTGAATTTGGAGGCTCGCGTGCTTTAATTTCATTCATGGATTGTTCGACGCGAGTTGAGTCCTTTACTCGACACACCTGTTGTAGTTCTCATGGTCAGGAAAGCATATTTAAGTGGATATAAGGTATTACAGCTCTCGTTTTGTGAATTTTGGTTGTTGCAAAGGCATCTGCAAGAATTGTGAACATCTCCCTCGTCCTGCTTGTTTTTGAAGTTGCTTCCGGCGAGGAAGTGGGTTCAGGTACCTGTTTAGAACCTTCTCCTCACGGAAATGTTGAAGCAATGAGTGCAAAAAATGGGAGCGAACTATTGGGAGAGATGAAATTCGAGGGAACCGATACGCAAATATACATTGTGGAGTTCGATCCCACTTTCCTCAAAAACGAATCGTGTGCGGTCTAATTGAACGCCTCCGAAGTCGTTGACTATCTCGGTTCACAGCTGTTGGCCCGAAAAGATTGTTACAATAAATATAATTCTACTTTCCGTACCGGAGCGCTTTTTTTCAGTTTGCCGTGAGCAAAGACTTGGGAATGGCATCTGAATTGTCCCTATTCGACTCTTTGATGCCTTTGACAGGAGCTGCTCGTCTTGGCGAAGCTTCCTCTCGACGAAAAAGTTTCAATGAATCCACAGTGTTCTGCATCGTTCTGCATTACAACATTCTCCGAATCGCGTTATTCGATCCAAAAATCCTTGATGCCACGACTCGAGAGCTCAGTGTCCGTAGAATGGCCCCAAGGCGCCGACCGTTCGCACATCGAACACCTGAGAAATCGTCGTTGATTGATGCTCGTTTTTCTTCCTCTGTGTTCTTGAGATATCTTGATGATGATTTGCGTCCCTCTATTTCAATCGAACCATCGTCCTTTTGGGATTCAGCATCGCCATTGGTTCGACCTCCGGTTTCGGCAGATTCCTCACTATAATTCTCGGCTGCTCCACTTGAGATTGATCATGAGAGCTACGATTTCTCTTGTCCCGGACACTCGAACACGACAAGTCGGAAAAACTGCTGAGAATAACTGGATCGGACTATCTCATCCGATACTCCGATAGGGTTCTGTTCGATATGGTGGATCTTGTTTCTGAAGCTACTTCCGAATCTCTTCTCGAACTTGACACTATCCTTTGAAACTACTCTGAGCTCGGACGAGACGGCGCCTGATTGTAACGCGGATGACAAAATCATTGTTTCGCTAGCAGAGCGTGGATGCATGATTCACGAAAGAATGGAAGGGCTCCTCTAAGCTTGATTCCACGAGAATCGTCAAGCTCACTCATGTATTCAGAGCTACGGAATGAAACGGAAACCAAATGAGCCGATTGCATACCAACCGGCAATACGCACTGCTCAAACTCAGTGAGTCAGCTGATTTCGAGACATTCGAAATGTGTGAAGAAACTCTCCAATTCGCAATAGTAGATCACCGTCGGTTGTTTTATTAATGACTTTGGTTTTCAGTCGAAGACACACACATATGTACAAGGGAATTATCTTGAGAACAATCACAGAGCTCATTCACGCTGAGTTTGAGCACCACTCAAGCTTTTTGCCAACCCGAAGCAGCTTTCGAGTTCCCAAAAGATGCCCCATAATCAAGCGAGTTACCCATTTCGAAATCCCCATGTGCGCTGTTATCTGCATGACCACTTGAATGGTCCGCATGCCCTCCAAGGCCTTCATGACCGCTCGTTAGGTCCTCGTGTCCACCACCATGACCTCTTGAGAGGTCCACCCGTCCTCCGGCAAATCCTGCGTGGGCTCCCGTCAGTGCGAGGTGAGCACCAGATGATCCACTTTGTTCACCAGAATATCCTCCATGGCCGCCAGAATATCCCCCGTAGCCGCCAGCCAGTCCTGAGCTTCCCGTGTATCCGCCGAGGTGGCCGTTGCTTTTCACTAGAATGTACTTCGGTGCTTCGGCCACAGAACCTTTGGTTCTGCCGATGACATGCCCGCCGGTGCTCGTTGTGCTGATTTTGTGGATCGATTTGATCTCCTGTGTAGGTCCTGAGATCGTGTAGGAGGATCCGCCCGATGAAGCGAGATGAGCATGAGCACCTCCTATTCCCCCTCCCGAAAGGAGATTCGCGAGGCCAACAGCTGATAGAGCAGCATTGTCTTCGTGACTCATTTCATTTCCGTGACCGCCGTCGCTGAATCCACCAAATTCGAAGCCACCGTGTCCGCCACCGTAGTCACTTCCAAAATGTTCTCCGGAGCTTCCAAGGATGTCGTTGTCGAAACCGTGACCTCCGTCGAATGCTCCGAAATCACTGCCTGAATGTTCGTCATCTGACATGCTGTATCCTCCGAAATGACCACCATCCCCGATATCCGAACCTCCGATGACTCCGGCGAACACAACATTGTCGGCAACGAACGCCAGAAGCGACACGGACACTACAAATAGCCTCATGTTGACCGACGAAACTACTTCGACACAATGATTCGTTCAAAAATCCCTCAGAACTCTTTATATGGTTCTCGGTGGACGTTTCCATCTCCCAATAGTTTCGCAACGTCTTCTTCGCTCTTTCTTCAATGCTTCGCGGGACGAACCGCGGTCCGCCGACTTCTGCTCGCCGAGCGACGGCTTCTGAACATTGTGTCGAACAGAAGAATCAATCACGGCATGTCTCCTCCAAGAGTGGCATTTGTCGCTCTTAGTTCACTTAGGTATTTGCATATTATTCACTTACTTAATTGGTCTGTCACGCTGTCATTCATTCAATCGTTACGAAGATCTCCCCCAAGTTATCCCTCCATGATTTTTCATTCACACAGAGGTCAGATTGCGATGATTTTTGGTCTTGTGAACTTTCCACTCAGAATTCATCGACGTTAACAAGTTCTATGACAGAACCTTGGCGCAAGTGGCATATGCTTCGTATTTTCTGTGTCTCTTGAGGTTTCTGCCGGCCACAACGTGTATGAAAAACATGAGACTTGTTTGAATCATGTGCCAGAGGGCGTTTCTGAAAAGAATGTTGCCACTACAAGTCATTCAGTTTCCAACCACAGAAGAAAAGTGTCCGCCAGACTACTTTGGTTACGGGATTCCGGCCTGGGGCTCTGTTTTCCTCCGTCCTTCGGGTTTCTCAGCTCGAAGTCCAAACTAGTTTGAATTTTTTTCATGATTCTCCGTGGAGGGCCGCGGGCGTAGGAATCAAGAGCGAAAGCAGAAAGAAAACCCAATGGTGATATCACCTCTGAGATGGAAGAAAAGCGATCCTTCTCCCTACAGGCAGACTTTGGAGGAATCTGATAGCTTCGCGGCTCATCTCTAATCGGCCGCTTCAGGCATTTTCTTGCACAGCATAGGAGAATATTGGAGGCTTCAGTTTCACTCGAAGTTTCCTCTCTGATCACCTATGGTTAAGCTGTCATATTCATGTATTCACAACCGCTCACACCTTCGGCTCTACGCAGAAGGCGTTATCTACCGAGGAGTCCTACGAGTTGATCCATCTTCATTTCCGATAGATCAACTCTCTGCGAGCCCCCTCCTTCTCTCGCGAGTCCGAATCAGATCCACGCGGATCCTTCCGTACCCTCGCGGACGCCCGCGCCTCCTTAGATTACCAGAATACGGGATCTGTAGAAGTGTATCTTCTTGGAGATATATTTCTATCTCAAAGTCAGCAGATTTCCGTCACTCCTCCGCAGGCCTTCTGATAGTCTCAGAGACGTCCCCCCTATAGCACACGACTTCTTCAACAGGAGAGCTGGTCCCCCATGAGGAGGAAGACATTCATGAGAGAATACCTCATACAATGCGTCCCCTGTAAGATAAGTTTCTCATACCAGAAGTCCTCTTAACAGCACAAGGTTGCCCATCCGCAAAATTTTGGGGGTAGGAGGCAAGGCCGAAGAAGGTTTAGAGCCACTGTGATGAACTACATCATGGAGTTTATGGACCTCTCATGGTGACGAGATTCAAGCAGAACACAATACCTTAGTTCAAGGTTCAAGGCCGAGCCACGGTCAACGGCGTGCATACATATTCCTGCATTAATCACCCATCAATCCCGTCGATGCAGATTAGAAGACTTATGGGCAAGGCAGGAACGCACTAGCTCGAACAATTAATTGTGAGAGAGGAGAGAGTTTTCTCACGCGATGAGATCTTTCAGAATATCAAACTTGACGTGACTTCGAGGTCTCGACTCTTGATGCAACTGCAACTGTAGGACTTCGGGACAATCATATGCACAAGCCTGTTTGCTGACAGAAGATGAAACGAAAAGAAAGGCAAGTGGCAGAAGAGCGGATCGGGAGCTTTCCAGATTGCAGAACGATCGATTCCGATCTACACTATGAGCTTCTCTTCTCCTTCTCTCGTTCGTCGACAATCTGCTCGAATCGTAGTTTCTCTTGAAGCCAATGTGGACTTTTTGATGAACGAACTTCGCGCATTTTCTGAACGTGGTGAGGGATAGCAGTGATTCTCGTCGGTCAAATGAGTTTTTGAGGGCTTCTATCTCAGTTCTAGAAATCTCACAAGAACTTGAGGCCGACGATATCTCAACGCCAGTGTTGGCTCGTGTCGATCTCGTCTGATATGTCTTTCGGAAGTCAGGTTTTTTCCGAAACCGTAATTTTTCTCAACATCAATGGAAGCCTCGGGGTTACCCTTTTTCAAAACTGCGGGAACCCTCTCGGCTAATGGTCTGAACGTCTTGTTAACCATTAAAACTATAACCGTAACGCAAATCCCATGAGTACGATCTGATTTGAAAACGAAACATCCCTGGCCGAAGACCGTGGATTTTCGTAACGGAAGCCGATTATCGCTCGAGTGAGAAGAACCACCATTTGGGGGACGAGAGAATTTTCGTGAGCGGACCAGACCTTGAGCACCCGGATTGAGCGGGCCATCGAAAGGAAGTTTTCACGGAATATCCATAGCCTCCGGACTCGTTGACAGTTTTGAAGATCACAATCTGCTTTCGTGAATCTGAGGGAGGGAATCATGAATCGAACGGTAAATGATTTGTGCTGAAATTTATGCAGAGCAGAGCGCCGAGTAACAATCGTAATCTGAACACATGTCGTGTGCCCCCTAAAATCGATGTCTCATATGATTTGATCGATGATTGCCGTGTCGAAGAGTGAATCGATGAGATACGCTAGGGAGGGTGTCATCGCTCGCTGCATGGAACAGCGGAGCGGCTTGCAATATAAAATCAAATACTAATGGATCACGCCGCCATCGTCTTCCAGCGGCTAATGCTGGTCTTGATCTATTTTGAAACACGTTGTCATAGGTATCAACAACTGCGGGTTGATCTTTGATGAAAAATAAAAAAATAGCGAAATAGAATTTGGAGTTTCGTTGCTTCATCGTTTTGATATCCGATTGATTTTTGCCACAGGCTTGAAGACATTTGAAGGTGGAACATAGTTTCCACGCTTAGCGCGGTGCCTATGACGACGCGAGCACGCTTTTGCCAGTTGTTTGTATACGAATAGAAAACCATAAGTTGCCAAAGATATCTTCAACAATTCGGGCACGTCGATTTCTTCGCTCAGACGTTCCATTCACCAGATCCGAACGCTGAGAAAGCCGACTCGAGGAGAGTTTTCGGCGCAGAAGTTTCGGTCAGATAACTCGCCTCTGGGATGCTGCCTTCGAGAAATATAAATAATCAGCATTCTGTAAAATCCAAAACACGCAATCAATTTGAATGAATATTGCGAATTTCAGCACAATCTTGTGGCATGCGAAATTAAAATTCAGTGCGGTTGAGTGAACAGCCGCTCGAAAAAATTCAGCATCTCTCAAACTAATACAAAAAGAATCTCATGACATCGATGCTCCTGAAAGTACACAGTAGACAATCCTAACTTGTTTTTGCCGATACATCACGGGTGATCATTGAGACACCGGTCCGAACAAATCTGATCACAACAAAAGTCATCCAGTCGGACGATTATCAACAAGACGAATTTATGTAGACGAGTGTGCTTCGTTCTTGGTTGATATTGTCACGATCTGTTCGATGAAGTCGCTAGGCGTAAAGCCTGATGGCTTTTAGTTCGAATGGGACCGTGAAGAGTCTTTGGATCACGTCTTTTACCATGTAGACATCTAGATTCGCAAATGAGTCGTGTCTCGTTAAGAATGTCGAAAGGTTGTCACGACAACTGCACAACGCGATGCGCACAACAAACAAAATGAAACGGATTTTGATGGAGAAAAGCTTTCCAGCAAATGATATTACAACACTTCGGCCAAGCCTTCCTCGCTCGTTCAGATCTGCTCTGTTAATCACAAACGACGTGAGTTACGAACAAATCCCAACATTAGCGTGTATTCGCCCATTGTCATTCGGGATTCTGGAGACTTTTTTTGCACCCCAACATTTCGATTTCAATTCTCATCGATTCGTTTGGATCTCAATCTGAGTCGATTTATGTTTGAGTCACGTTCGATGTTTCAGAAGAATCATAAGTCTTCAGGTGGAACACACACGAGACCGATGAGGAGAACGGATATCTCGACTGTCCAAACCTTTCTACACCGATAAGGCTTCGAACGGAGGCCATAAGCAAGAGTCCAGTGAAATTCGGACCTTTTCCCAGTGTGTTTCGGGGGCTTTCGCTTCGAAACAATCCACTTGTCGATAGAGTGACGAACCACAGAAAGGGATTCTTCAACTTGATCGATTCAAGCCGATTCGCTTTCAGTGACACTTTCAGCAGTTTGGAAACCGTTCTAGAAGAACCGTACTTTCTGCTACAAGTGTCAGCGACGGGATATACGAACGACCGCGACGGCTGACCGTCTGCTTCTTCGAGGCGCCGCACAGTGGTCAAAAAATGCATCCTAGGTGGACAAAATTATTTGAGAACGGTTTCCGCCTATTTTTAGCTCCCGAATTCAGATCAGATAGTCAATGTAGACGCCCGAAACATATTTCCCCAGTTTTGAGCGTTTTGAGGCGTTTTTCGGGTCTTCGACGACGAAAAAGCACTGATTTTGCAAATTTCGCTACAAGGACGCTGGTGAGAAGCAAATTTCTTGGGCTACGAAATGACAGCCGAATAAACTCGCTAAGTGCGTTTCCCATGATGTGCAAGTACTGCTAAGATATCAGAGAAATAAGGGCGAAAACGTAATTTTCAAGAGAAGCTGTTATAGTTTCTGGCAGGACATTTTTTCCTCTTTATTCGCGTCATCATAAGGCGAACCTGTCAAGCACTCCATTCAACACTCTTCGTCCGTGGTCGTGTCACTCTCTTCATTACTCAGTTCCACACAGCTGTCGTCATTCAGAGATTCAGTACGTTCAGAGACATCAGAGCACTCAGAGTCGCTCCTCAATCTCAAACGTGCCAATGGTCAGTGAGCCAGTGATCAACGAGTCAGTGGTCGCTTGATCGTTTCAGCGACAGGCACGAAGGGCGAAAGTCGAGCAAGTCATCCACGAGTGTGCCGAGCGTCACTTGAAATCGGAACAATATAGTATATTCAGAAAAAAAAGCTCACAAAAACGGCTCCCATTCTCTTCCCCGCGCTTTCCCGCAAGATCTACCACCGCCATCGGAAAGCTGACATCCAGGCGAGCATTTTAAAAAAAAAAAATGCTCACCTCGGCGTACCTCGCGTGCTCTTCCATAGTCATGAAATTCCCCGATTTTTGAAGATCTCGACGAATCGGGGCTTTTCGAGCCTCACAAAAACGGCTCCCATTCTCTTCCCCGCGCTTTCCCGCAAGATCTGCCACCGCCATCGGAAAGCTGACATCCAGGCGAGCATTTTAAAAAAAAAAAATGCTCACCTCGGCGTACCTCGCGTGCTCTTCCATAGTCATGAAGTTCCCCGATTTTTGAAGATCTCGACGAAT